>JANHAO010023287.1:0-11946 GCA_026873985.1 Saraca asoca
GGTAAAAGTTAGATAAAAATCACAAACTAACAACTAATTAAGAGGTGATATTCATCATTTTTATAGGTATATTTTCCACTTATCACTCAGCCTAAAAGAACCAAAGAATCTGGAAGGGAATCCCTAACCACTCTCATTTAATGGCCTGAAGAAAATGAGGATGGCACATAGATAGCCATGATACGTGTTTGACCTGAAAATGAAATGGCAAGGGCAGTTTGAAAGACTTTAACTGCACAATCACCCATGACCGACACTAGAAGCTTCTACTAGACTTAGAACCAGAATGGGCCGAATGAGAGCCCAACCACAAAACATGTCCTAAAAATTCTTGGAGAATTATAAGGCTTCAGTTTGCTGGAAAGCACCTCTCAAAAGAAGGTAAGTGCACAAGACAAAGACTTAGGACATGACATCACTGTGCATGGTCCTGCCAACAAAAAGTCTAATTCTCAGCTCGCAAAGCAAACTGAGAGTTGGGTGGCTAATGATATCAGTGAAAATTGGAATTGAGTAGAAGGCTGGCGAGAGCCCAGGGAAAGCTAGACCTAGTCCAACAAGGAGTTCACTAGATCGCTGTACAAAAGCCTTCAGCTTGCAGGATCCCCGAGCTCACTGAACGAATGAGCTCGAAGCCAAATGCCAACTACACTCTTCATGAGTAGGCTCAGGATCGTGGAAGCATGACCTCATTCAACTGTAAGCTCACTAAAGTCAATCATAAAGCTAACATATAACTTGCACTGTCATCCTGCAATTATGGCCAACAAGTTCCACTTACAGAAGGAGGCTTGCAGGAGCCAGTCCCTAGTACCTTAGGCAGTCTTGTACATTTAATATTTGATATAACAAATACACTCTTAGTTTTAGTCCCATTTTTACCCCTCCATGTTTCTATAAATGAGGGGCTAGAATGATTGTAAAAAAAGAAAGGAGAGAACGGAGAGGAACTAGTGGAGGCTCTGTCAAAAAATTATGGTAAAAGCTCTATGAACACTTTCTCAATATAATAAGACTATCTCCATAGACGTAGGTCTGGTGCCGCCTGGATTTGGCCGAACCATGTTAAACCTCTGCCTATTCTCCTCTTCTTCTCCCTTGGCCTTCCTACCATTCAACCCCCCTTTCTTCACTTCTGAGACTGGAGAATGGCTTGGGTCCTCAAAGAACTCCCCCCATTGACCGGATTCAGATTAAACCAAAATTCACCGTTAACAGGCATGTGCCTATTAGGCTATGTCAGTGTAAATTATGAAATATGTTTATTTTCCATGTGCTTCTCTTTCTCTCTAAAGTTCATTATCTTCTACTCAACTAATGAGATTTAAGTGAATATAATTAGGAAAACTGAAATGACTATATATGGAATAAGTGGTAAAAGGCTGGTAATTATCAACAAAAAGATTGATATTCATGCTAGTCATGGCTAGGGTTTTGAGTCGTGACAAAGATCTTTAGTGAAATTCACAACAAAGGGAGTTAATAAGATGCACTCTTTTTTCCTTAACAATGATTTTTTCCTATTAGGTTTTCTTGGCAAGGTTTTTAATGAAGTAGATTATTCACTAAAAATGATGATGTACTCTTTTGCTTTTATCGGGGATTTTTTTCCATTAGGTTTTTCCCAATGGAGGTTTTAACAAGGGATATTCTTTACAAAATGGATATCAAAGGAGAGTGTTATACATATTGTATTTATGTGGATGTCCATGAAATTCCTTTGATTTCTTTATAAGTTATTGTGAGTTATTCTTATTAAGTTTGACCCAATATTTAATTGTAATCAATTAGTGATAATTTTCCATTGAGTTTTTTCTTATGTAAGTTAGGTTTATACATTGAACAAAAAGGTAATTACAATTCTCTCTTGATTCTTGGAGCCCTATATGTAAATGGTTGTAAGAAGAATTCTATACAGGAGTGAATAATATATACTCCTTCCATGTTATTCTGATTCTCTTCATCTATGTTTCTAACATAATGTTAGTATCATTGTTTTACTTTTATTAAATATTGTGCCAAATATGTTTTTTATGCCTATAAATGCTAGTATTTGGAACTAGTCAGTTTGTTGAAGAGATCAAAAGGATTAAAATGTAGCAAGGAGAAAGTTTTTATTTGTAGCCCCTTGTGGTAATTACTTAAGAATCCACAATTAACTTAATCATTTTAGTGAGATTGTTAAAACTATAGGGTATATAAACTGTAGGGTATATACATTGTCTGAAATTTTTTGTGTGCTTATGTTTGTGGATTTGAGAGTCTTTATACCATTCGTATTATTTTTCTTGTTTCGTTAATCCCTTGAGTATGCTAAAATCCAATCTACATTAAATATTTGTAGCTTGATATTTTGTTATGTCTTTTTTTATAATTTATTTTACTGTTTCTTTGGTTTTGAACTCTATCAACATGCAACCGCATTAAAATTTTCAACATTTTTAACAATTTATTAATTTAATTAAATTAAGGAGGTCTAAATCTAAAACCAAGTAGGTATACTACAGTAATTTACTTTGATTTTTTTTAATTATATAATAAAAAATTAGCACAAAAATAACAAAGAGGTAATAAAGTAAGAATTGCTCATGAGTAAGTGTCCGCACTCCAGAAGTATTGTAGGTCCTCCCATAATCATTTGTCATTAATTTTAGTTGGCTTAAACTACAAGATTCAGGGCGGTGAGAGTCTTAAATAATTTACATGTTGAAACTTATGTCCCATTATTGTAATTAAAATACTTTTAGTTGATTTAAATAGTAGATTTGACTTCAAGAAGACATTCAAGCAGCTAGGAAATATTTAGGACAAAATTGAAATAAATAAAAATCATAAAACGTGAATGAAATAGTGGATAAGGTATTACAAGCGTACTTTCAGTACTTCTAGCAAAACACTTAATTTTCGTTACTAGTCACTACCCCGTGCATTCACACATCTCAATGTTAGTTTGAGAATTTATGGCAAAAAAAAAATCAATCATTAAGCATGATGAGTCATAAAAAAAGGGCAAATGCTCTTAAAAGTTAAGAATTAAGAGTTTATTTGGTTAACAGTATAAAAAAATAAAAACAAAAAAAAATATTTATATAAACGTCTTTTAATCAGTTTTTAAAAATTACAATTTAAAATGTGTTATAAAAAAATAAAAACAACTTTTAGATATTTTTCTGTTTTTAAAACAATTTAAAAACAAGAAGAACAATTTTTTTAGTGATGACATTATTGTAATTAAAATAATTTTGTCAAACATCTTTTATTTTGTTTACTTTAAAAAAAAATTGTTTCTAAACTTTATTCTACAAAATTGTTTTAAAAGGTAAGAAAACAAAAACACAAATAAATATCTTCAATAGCCTATTTTCTAAAAGAAAAAATAGGCAATGAAAAGTCATAAACAATTAAACATGTACTATATGGCATACGTTTACGAGAAGAATCACTAATATGAATATATAATGGAATGAAAATAAATATAAAATAAAAATATGCAAGACAATAAAATATTTTATTTATTAGCTATTACAACTATTTTGCTTCTGTTCTGTTATGGAATTCTTCATTCGCGAGCCTGTTCATCACGAGCTCACAGAGTACAACACAACTTCTTGTTGCAACAAATATTTTAATTTAATTCAATAAATTATGTTACACTATTTCTTATATTTATTTAAAAATATTTTACTAAATTATAAAATGTTATACATATTTTCTGATACTATGAAAAATGAGCCAGTAAAGGCTCAGCAATAGATAAGTCCAAAAGAGAAAAGAGCCCACATCACCCAAGTGTTAAGATTGTTCAAGAGGATTAGATCGCTAGCTACAAGCTCAAAGCAAAGCCAAGGTAGAACCCCGGCTCACATAGCTAACAATTCATCATGCACGAGCTCGACGTCGTTGGCCGAAGACTAACAGCGACCCAAGATCAAAAGTCACAGCTTGCTCGATGTGAGATCTTGCTTAGCTAAGAGCTCGCTATGGGTGAGCCTAAAGCAGGCACCCTCTCAGACTCAATTTGTGGGGCCAGTTTACAGGAAGCAACTTACAAGGGCCCATGTGCAGAAAGCAGTATGTAGAAATCGATATCCAGAAGACATACTTGTTAATTATATTTATTACTTGATATATTTGATGTAATAGATTTACAGCGTAGTAAATTACATTTGTAACCTCCCAGCCTCTATAAAAAGGGGAAGAATGGCACAAAAAGAGGATCTCTTGATTCAGGTTAGAAAATACATACTGTAACCCTGCTAAATTTTCTATAGCAATAAAATAATACCTTAGACGTAGGGAATAGTACTGTCTGATTTTAGCTAAACCATGTTAAAATCTTCTGGTGTTCATTTTGTTCTTCCTCTTCCTTCTTGCTTTAGTTGTTTTTCTGCTCTTCAGCAACTGAATTGCAGTTTAGGGATAAAAGAACCACTCTTGTGGATTAGGGTTTAGGGCTTACCAAATTTCACCATCAACATTTTGATGCTAGAAGGAGGGCTCATCTACTCTTTGGTTACTTTTCTGCTCAGCTACAATGACTAGAGGAAAAACCATCAGGAAGTCAGACTCTATTAACAACCAGCTAGAGGGTCATATGGCAAGTACTTTTATCATCGGAGTTGTCAACAGTTTGCCCCCTTTGGCTCACTGCCAACCTGTCGTTATTGTCCCTAAGGCCAGCGAAATGCAAGCATGATGCCAACACCAGGAAGTATTGGAAAATACAGTGAGAGAAATGGCTAAGGCATTTAGGGTGCTGGTGCAAGTACAAACCTTAGGTGCACAAAAGCAAGTTAAGATCGCTGCTCAATTCCAGTAGCCACGTGAAGGAGACCAGAAGGAAAGGTCGACTAAATAGATGACTTAGCACTCTGACTCGGCTCACTTCACCAATCAATGAATGAGGTCAGAAATCCATCAGACTCGTGGAGGTCATGATGGTCAGTGACGCAAGAGCTCGTACTGAGTTAAGAGTTCAAACATGACCAATCATGGTTATACCTCAGGTTATTGCTTCCACAACCAAGGAGGAAAAAGGAGCTAGCAATCTTCTAGTCAACAATCTAAGGCACAAGACCCAATGGTGGAAGAGTTGTTTCATAAGGTGAACCAATTGGAGGAGCTTCTTTGGGCTTAGATTGACCAAGAACATCATAAGGGTAGGACATTATTCTCCAAGTAGATTGAAATACAGCCCCTCCCTCGTAAGCTAAACATTCCCATAATTCCACTATACAATGGGGATAACAACCCATTTGACCATCTAGATGCATTGAATGTGCGATGGACCTTCAAACAACCAATCTTCTGGTTAAATACAGTGTCTTCCTAGCTACCCTAAGTGGCATACCTCGTGCATGGTTCAGGAGTCTCCTGACTCGCAATATTGATAGTTAGGAAGAATGTCAAAAGAAATTCACCAACCAGTACCGAGTGTTGGAGAGGCAGCTCACCCCTCCTTGCCAACTCATAATGGTCTTTCAATGTAAGCATGAGGCACTAAATGATTACATTGCCAGGTTTAGGCATGAAGTCAATTCAGTAGAAAATCCTTTTAAAGAAAGCATCTTAATAGTGATCTCTACGGGACTCTGCAAAGATAGAAAGTTGTATAAAAGCCTATAGAAGTCCCCGATAAGAGATCTAGCTGAATTCTACCATCAGGCTGTCAAGCAGATTAGGTGGGAAGAAACCTTTGGTCCTGATAAATCTGATTAGGTGAGTAGTGCCAAGAAGAAGAGTAATGACTAGAGTGTCAAGGATAGTTAGAATGCTGACTCCAATGTCCAGCTCGCAAAGAAGGCTAGGATCGAGCAACCTTAGCATCAAGGTCACCATGAAAGCTATAGCATCTTATCTAACACTCAAGATAGGATCTTCGTAGCAGAAAGAGGTAGAGAACACTTTGGGAAGCCTCCACCCTTAATGACTCTTAACAAGTTCAAGAGTAATAGTAATAGGTTCTGCACCTACCACAACGAGGTTGGGCATAATACTTCGGAGTGCTGGGTGCTCAAAGATGCAATAGAGGACCTTGTCAAGAGAGGTCACTTGCAAGACTACGTGGTCCGATCCTTCGAGCAACAACCTCAACAATCTCGATAAGATCCTGATCAAAAGCAAGCACCCACAATGAGGACCATTTATTAATTTTGTAATGTAATGTAGAAATTAATGATAGTGTTTTGAATTTCTACACTAACTTTTGATTGAATTTTTCAGCAAAATATTATGCAAAAAGGCAAGTCATTCTGGGAGCTGACAAAGTTTAGGCAACAAGATTGCCAGGTAATAAGATTGTGACCTTGATAATGAGATTACCATCTTTCAAGCAATAAGATTACCCAACAACAAGATTGCCACTCTGGTAATGAGATTACCATCTTTTAGGTAACAAGATTGCCACCTCAGTAATGAGATTACCATCTTTTAGGCAATAAGATTGCCAAGGCATAGCTTGCATGCGACATACTGATCGCAGCTTTCATGTGACCTACTGATCTTAGCTTTCATATGACCTATTGCTCGTAGCTCATATACGAACCGCTACTAAGTGCAGCTCTCATGGGTCCTACTTGGAAATTTATGTTATTATCTATGATATATAAAACATCCAACACAACATTCAACAATCACGAAGAAAGCTAATTCATTGAAGATCTCATTTAATGAGGTAAATTTACACAAAAAAAATTTAAAGTACAAATTAGGATAAGACTACAATTATTAGTTATTAAAAAGAAGCCTAGATTTTTAGAGCTGAACTCCAACCAGCTGGAGGACCGACGAGTGCGTTGGCTCTTTAATCTTCTTCTTATCGTCCTTCTCTACCTCAGTTGCCTCACTTCTAACACTGAGAATTCAAAATAAGCAAAAGATCATGGCTAGAAAGATTAAATCCCCACAGCATAATTGCGAGGAAATAATCCAATATCTACATAAGATTTCCAAGAATCCTCAAAGAAGGATTATCCATAAAGATTTCCTATAAGGCAGGCCATGCACGCCTCACCGAAAGACTAGACCATCAGAAACATGGGGGGCTTGGCTAAGGTTCCCATCAACTTACACAATGAAGAAGGAAGAAAGATTTCCCATGTCTTAAAAAGACCAGCCTAGTCTCACCGAAGAATTCAAATGAAATCTAGCTGTTTTTTATTAAATGGCTTGGAAGAAAATAAGGCTAACACACCAATGGCTATGAAACATGTATAGTAAGAAGTATGGCCTGGAGCAGATGAAACAACAGACTGAACATAAAGATTTTGACTGCACGGTAGTCCACCAATAAGGCCTTTACTAGTAAACTTCAACTCCCAACCCGTAAAGTGGATTGAGAGTTGGGGGGTTGATTTATAAGTATTTTTCAGTATTATGAAAAATGGGCTGATAAAGGCCCAATAGTAGATAGGTCTAAAAGAGAAAAGAGCCTAGATCACCCAAGAACTAAAATCACTCCAGGGGACCAGATCACTAGCTACAAGATCAAAGCAAAGCCAAGATAGAAGCCCCAACTCACTAAGAGATGAGCCCCGACTTGCATAACCAATAGTTTGTCATGCACGAACTCATATCACCTAATGTGAGCTCAATGTCGTTAGCCAAAGACCAGCAACGACCCAAGATCAAGAGTCACAGCTCGTGGGATACGAGATCTCACTTAACTAAGAGCTCATTGTGGGTGAGCCTAAAGTAGGCACCCTCTTAAACCTAATTTGTGGGGCTGGTCTACAGGAAGCAGCTTACAAGGGCTCACGTGTAGAAAGTAGTCTGTAGAAGCTGATTTACAGAAGACATATTTGTCAATTATATTTATTACTTGATATATTAGATGTAATAGATTTACAACATAGTAAATTATATTTGTAGCCTCCCAACCTCTATAAAAGGGGGAGGAATAGACACAAAAAGGGGATCTCTTGATCTTTAGGCTAAAAAATGCATACTATAACCCTATCAAATTTTCTATAGTAATAAAACAATATAATGAGCATAGGGACTAGTACTATCTGGTTTTAGTTGAACCACAATAAAATCTTCTGGTGTTCATTTTGTTCTTCCTCTTCCTTTTTACTTTAGTTGTTTTTCTACTCTTCAAAACCAGATTGTAGCTTGGGGATAAAAGAACCACTCTTCTTGACTGGAGTTTGGGGCTTACCAAATTTCACCATCAACATAAAAGTAAAGGTAAGATGAATACATCTCCTATAAAAAAATAAATACAAATATAAATTTACTAATTACAAAGCTTGATCTACAAGACTTGTAAAACAATAATACAAGTAATCAGAGTCGAGGCTTTGGAGAGCACTTCAATGGTCAAGTTAGTGACCTTATAGGAAGGTAAAAATATAATAAGAAGGAAGACCTCCATCAAGAATGCATACCATGGTTTATATGGATGAAAGGTGCATAAACCAGTGCTTTAGGGTTAAGCCTATTCGACTGATTCTCAACCCAGTCAAATGGTCAAGTCAAATGATCTAGTTAGTCAACTTGATTTATTTTGGACTGTCATTTGTCCCCTTTCTCCTCAATGGTTATGATGATCAACTTCCTTGAAAACCCTTCACCTTCTCTAGCTAACAATTCTTTACTCATTACAGACATTGATTCTAGTCGTGCAACTGGAATTGGGAGAGTTCTTGATAAATAGAGTATTAATCATCCCATGCTTAAAGCTGGCAGTGGTTTAACTACATGCTTGTAGCCAAAAGTCTAACTTTCAAATCTATCATCTCTTTAAGGCTTAGTATTAAGGAGCCATTCAAGTAGAGCCACTCGGGCTAGTTTTACTATTGAGCTTGCTCGACCTGAAGTTGATGCTAAAAAAGTTGCTTAAGCATTTTAGTAATGACAGAACTAGTTGGATTTGGCATAGCTACCAAGGGAGTTGCATAGATTTTACTAGTGCTGAGAGGTTGGTTCAGTTTTTAAAGTGTCAAGGAATCTACTTAGGCTTTCACGTACTAAGCAACTACTCAATCTTTGCATACCGAGGCGATCACTTGGTCTTTGAAGTGTCAAGGGATCTGCTTAGGCTTGATATGTAAACAGGGGGGACTATTCAGTATTGATTGACTACCAAAGGATCTGCTCAGTTTTTGACTTTGAGCTTGTGGCTTAATCTTTTACTTTTCACTATTTTCTTCCCTTCCTTTTACTAATTGAACAAACAATTTATTATCTCAAATCTTCTACCATTGCTCAAGCTGATCGATCAAAGGGGTCATTTGACAAAAATTGATGTTGATGGAACCAATTAGGCCAAATTCAATGCCAAGGTTATTCGACCTAAATTTGATTCTAAAAGAGCCGTTTGGGCCAAATTCAATGCCAAGGTCATTCGACCTAAATTTGATACTAAATGAGCCTACTAAGACTTTTATGTATTAAAGGATCTGTCCAAATCGAGGGAAATGCTTGGGTTTTTCCACATCGAAGGATATGCTAAACCAAGGGAGTTGCTTGGATTTTTCTATACTAGGGGATCTGCCCAAACCAAGGCAACTATTCAAATTTTTCTATATTGGGGGATCTGCCCAGACTGAGAAAACTACTCAGATTTTTGTTCAGACTGGGGATTTGCCTGGGCTTGTCTTCGTGTCAAGATATCTGCTCGGTCTCCATATACCAATTGATCTGCTCGATCTTCATATACTAGGGAATCTATTCAGATTAAGGGAATTGCTCAGATTTTGTTAGTGTCATGGGATCTACTTGAGCTTTGACTTTAAGCGCTTGGCTCAATCTTTTGCTTTTCACTATTTTCTTCCCTTTTTTTACTAATTGGACTCGCCATTTACTTTTGTAAATCTTCTATTTTGTCTTAGTTTTTCAATTCTTTGGCTTGCTTTTGCTCAAATTTATCAATTGTGGCCAAGAAATTTTTCACAATGAATAAAAGCTAGCTATGCACGATAAAGATGGATCTGTCGAGCATGTTCCGATGTTTGAATTAGTAATCACTTATGAGAAACATAGATTAATATGTATCTGGGAGTGAGAGGTGGTACCTGTTATGTGTTTTTATGGGCAACCCCTTCTCTTTAGATGACGGGCAATTAATTGATCAGTTTTCATGTGTCCTCGCTTTTTGTTGGTCGTTGTGCGCTCTTCATTCCTCCCCTTGTGAAACACTACATGCCACACTTTTTGATATGGAAGTTTTGGGAACTGTCAAGCCTTTCTTGTGGGTCAGAGAATCTATCATTCTTTAAGCTTTTGTATTCAATGGCATTGTCAAAGATGAGCATTAAACTTTGTGCCTTTTTGTTCCCTCGCACACAAAGAATAATAATGATTTAGTATAGAAATGTATGAACATGTCTTTTTGCATCAATTTTCAATGATAAATTTTAGAAATGAGCATAGCATAATTCTTTAAGTCATGTCATTATGTATGCTTGTCATGTCCTATGTAAAAGACAATCTTCAAAAGTAGTAAGATAAACTATTATAGAGGTAATTCTCAAGCATGTTCAAGCACATATTGATACATAAAGAAAAGTTGGCAACCATCACACTCATATCTAGTAGCATGCCGATCCAATTTTATAAAAATAATATTGTAGAGGCTCGAGAAACATCCTACTTTCCCACTTAACCAAATGCATTGTGTAAGTGACATGTCAACCTTTTAGTACCAAAAACATGTAAATACATTTAAGCACATCAAGCAAGCAATGGTTTCTAATAGTTGTAAATGCTAATGCTACATGTTCATCTGGAATTCCTACAATCCTATATGTCTATATATCTCGTCTCTTTCATGACATTGACCACTGCTATCTATCAACACTTGAACTTTCTTAAGAAGTTTGAAAGTCCTTCATATTAGATTTATAAAATCGATATTCATGTTAACATTGTCATTTGTTAGCAAACTATTTGCTAATTCAAGAGTGCTATCTCGTATGCACAATAAGAGATCTTTACCTTAAGTGAGATACTTGTAATGGATAGGTTAACTACTATCATGCTAACCATGAGTTGTGTCTAACAAAGCTGGCATTATTTGAGCCCTTTTTGTTTCATGAGAAGTGATAACACAATATTTGACATATCTATTTATCCTCATACTTAGAATTTTAAGGTCTAAAATGACATGTTTCTAGTTGTGTTAGTGTATATTCGTGAATTTGTGTTAATTGGCATCATTTGGAAAATTCTGCATAATTGACCATTTTTGAGCAATTTCTGTAATTTGGCCATATCTTGAGCTATACGTGTCCAATTGATGTGATTTTTGTCTTATAGGAAAGATAAGAGATAGATCTACAACTTTCATGAAGACTCCAAGGCTGAATCACATGATTAGTTATCTGAATTTTGAGTTGAAGCCAACACTAGAGTTCTGCCAGAATACTATCTTGGGTAGCCGACCTTCATGCATTTACTAGACCATAACTTGAGCTATAGAGGTCTAAATGAGGTGAAACAAAGCCCAAATGGAAACTAACACATAAAGACACAATTCTCTAAAGAATTCCTGAGCTAAAAAGATCAAATTAGGTGTCAAAACGGGGCTGCAACAAAGAGGTAGAGTTGCTATGAAAATGGGTTATGCAGAATTAGAAATTCAAGGCCTCAATTGGCATGGATCTTAAGCCCATTGCACCATCTCTTGATCCAACTTGCACTTAGCCAGCTGGAGACACAAAATGCAGAGGAAAAAGTGGGGAAAGTAGTCTACATTGAGCCTCCAACATGGAATGGCAGAGGCTGCCATCTCAGCCAGCCATCATTTGCCTACTCACATATGCAACTAGCTTATCTTCTTTTGACTCAGAAAAAACCATTTTGCAGAGAATTTTGCTTCAACTTTGAAGCTATGTTTTAGGAAGTTTTCATGTAGTTCTAGTAGCTTAGGTTAGTTCATATTTTTCTTCCATTTTTCTTTGTATTTTTGGCCTCCATGGAAGGCTGAAGTTGTAACTAGTCCAA
>JANHAO010023288.1:0-11939 GCA_026873985.1 Saraca asoca
TTCTCACCATGGACATCATCTTAATATGTAATAAACAAGAAATGCAATGTAAGATGAATAAACAACCTTTACATATTATCAAATCAATATAGAAAGTATAGGCATAGATATAATAGAGCTCAATCCCAATTGGCTCTAGGACACTTATCTCAGACTTACAGGGTATTATGTGTAACATCTAATTCATTCTCCTGCTGTAGATAGAAAAGAAATATCAACACTATGTAAACACTCTAATGGTACAAATACAAACATGCAATGATATACTAGGACAGATGATTTTCTATCAAGTTATGGTTACAGCATCCCACTTGGTGGCTTTCTTTCTCATTTCGTTTTCCATATGCACTTCTGATCCTATGCAGGTTGATGAGACAATTGAATTGTAATTGCAGCATCTGAAAATTGCTACAAAGACTAGAAAACTTCATGATGCTAATGATAGATAGGTATGGTTTTATTGCTACTCATCTTAATTTGACTTTCATTTTTATGAAGTGTAGGCTAGAATGTTTCAAATGTTATATCATAAATAATGGTTGCCAATGATCTGTTACTTGTATATCTTTGGCTACTCTTTAAGTAATAAGGCTGTCGACTTTGGTGTTAGGTTCAAATGCAATGGTCAATGTGTATTTTCAACTAATAATTAAGAAAAGCAAACTATTGTTACAATATTGGGATAAGACAATATACACTGAGCTATTCTAAAAACATACCATAAAAACTACATAAAAAAAGTGAATAGAAGGAAGTAGATTGCTGGAGGAAAGCTTTACAAATTGAAGAAAAGCTAGTTTTGGATCTTCCAACCAAAAAAAAAAAAAACTAATAGCGACATACAATAAAGTTCATAATAAAAATAATAATGAAATATTGTTACAATGGCATACATGACCTCTTCCTTGTTTCAAAACAATATATCCATAACCTCTTGCTTGAGTTATTCATACAATTAAATTAGTACATATGTTTGTGTGCTCTTTGTTTGACTTTCTATTGATTTATGTACCTTTTGGCTAAAGATATAGAACATTTATTTGAATCATCTCAGATATTAACTGTATTAGATGCTGCTATAAAGAGGGTTTATTTTGCTTTAAAATATGAAACTACTAGCGGGATGTTAGGTTTCACTTGTTCTTGTAGTTATCATGCTAATTTTTCCATAGGCACTAAAAGAAAACTTGTATTATCATGGGTGCCACATACAACAGCTGTTATGGCATTAAGGCTCATGGAACTTGATGGATCTATCTTTTACACATCACAACAAAAGGTAGAGTCTGAAAAGGACAAAAGATATATTTGAGGCCATTGTGTCATGACCCTGATGCCTAGTCATGATCGGCATGAATATCAATCCTTTTATTGATAATCACCAGCTTGTATCTCAATTCTACCAATTCATTTTATTCATGGCTTGCTGAATTTCATTATCATTTAAATGACTCGAATTAGTTTGGTAGCTAAGAAGAGAATGAAATCTATGAGATTTCAAATGGCAAATATATATATATATAACTGAAATTTGCATAATGTACAGAGACATCACCTATTAAGGCATATGTCCCTTATTGCCATCAGTGTTCACATCTTAACATAATTCTCCCAAAATCCATATACATTCCTTGGCAAGTTTTAATAACCATTCTTCTTTAACAACCTAGGTTCCTTTAGGGACAATACAAATAAATTTAGTTTAACCTATAGCATATAAAGATTTCAAAAGCATAGGTTGGACTAACTCTATCTCTAAGGATTTGATGACCATGTTATTTACATTTTCAAAAGATGATAAAAAAGAGTGTAGATGATAAATCTTCTAAGGATCAAACCATCCTATAGCCATCATTAGTAATACTTTTAGGGGGTTACAGAAGGATGATTTCTATCCATGTAACACTTCACATCCTATTAGGTTTAAGATTATGATATAATTTATCTTAAATTTCATATGCTCCTAAAGGACTATCAATCGTAGTGGTGAATATATCAGCTATGATTTTCATTAGTTAGTTATCCATCTTACTTTTCAGTAAGGGATTGACCACTAATTCTTGAGTATCTAAAAAATAATCTATAGAATAATGAGTCTGGGGCTTAGTGAGATAATATGTACCAAACATATGAATTCATCACACAATACAAGGTATATAAATACATATATCCATAACTTAATTAGATAACCATTTCCTATATCCTTTTCATAAACAATTATAGAGTATTCAAAGACTCACCTTTGAGGTAGATTTATATCATTTATTTCTGAGCACATTGTGCCAGTCCTGGCTTACATAGCCATATGCCACATTCTCAAGTTCACAAAGTTTGTCAATTTCATGATATCGAGTTCCAGTATTCAAGAAATAGCCATATGGAACGAATAATGGATACAAATACATAGCCCGCCTTGTTACTCCAGATCAAACTTATGCCACTTATCTCAGCTTTTTCTCTCCAAGCTAGCCTTATCCCACTCATCATATTAGAATATGCAGATTCAAGAGCCGGTTCATTTTTGTTCATCACATTCCACCATTCACATATCAAGTCTTAAAGATTGCCAATCATGTAATCATCCCATCCTCATAAGGGATACCTTATTAATTCTTTATAGATACATTTTAATATTATTTATAACACGATTATTCACATATCATGATATATCATTTCATGTCTCATAGGCATTATTAAGTTTTACATAACATAATTGCTTGCAATAAACATACTTCTATAATCACAATCACTCATGACCATTGCAATGTTTTCTCAACTCATATTTGTATTATCTTCTAAACTTATTATTTATAAATTATTGTATGCACATCCATTATATTTATTAATATTCTTTTATAAACCACTCCCTTGGGATATCACATTTGCCATATATGTTTAGTTGGACTTTTTATGGTTTTGAGTTAAAGAAATAAAGTGAAGTTTCAAGTAAGGAAAAATGGGATTAAATAAATTAAATTTTTGTTGAAAGTGTGGTCAAAATCATGAGTAGAACTACTAAAGAAAAATGAGTATAATCATAATTAGAATCAAAAAGTTATTTGTAAAAGACTTGATTCGATCAAAGAAAATGTAGTTAAAAATGCAAGTTTACTTGTCAAAATTTTCAAACTTTCAAAAAGTCTAATTTCAAACGTGATCAAAATTGTGATCAGAATTGAAAAACAAGGGAGGATGGGTCGATTAGAATTGTGAGATCCTAGTTCAAATTTTGATTCAAATCAGTTAAGAAAAACTACTGGGTTTCTACAAACATGATCGCAGGTTTAGTTTAAAATGGTGCGATTCAACTCACACAAGTAGATTTTACATATTAACAGCTGAAAAATTGGGGAAACCATTTCCAACACAAAGACACACTATAGGATCTTATTATCCCATGTTTTTGGAAGCATAAACAAACACAAACTCAACTATTTCAACATCATACTCATTAGCATTCAAACAATCCACTTAATCATCAAGTTTCATCATATCATCACAAACTTTTTTTTTATTAACTTGCACCACAAATTGATAGATCTCAAGTAAAGATCATGTCATAATTCATAAAAATGGTAAGTATCACTCACCTCAACAACTTGAACATAAGAAACTGTAATTATTTCACTAAAATCTTCTATGCTCTTCAAAATAAA
This sequence comes from Saraca asoca, assembly GCA_026873985.1. NCBI lineage: Eukaryota > Viridiplantae > Streptophyta > Magnoliopsida > Fabales > Fabaceae > Saraca > Saraca asoca. The sequence goes on from JANHAO010023288.1 coordinate 3,657, forward strand.
AAATAAGAGCATATTAGCTTCTAATCCTTTTTTCATAGATTTCTCTCATTAAGTAATCGTATATGATTAACTTATGATTCCTATATCATAAATAAAGCTATATCTAACAAATTTGAGCTCAAAACATCAAAAAATTAGGTTTAATTCATGGTTTAAACAATACCATGAATATTGATTGAAAACTTCAAAATTTCATAACTCAAGTTATACTCAATCAATCAATATGATTTTGATATTGAAATAAAGAGGAAGATGACGGGATTCAATAATAAAAATATGAGAAAATAACAAGCAAGATTAAGAGCTCACCTAAAGAGAGAGAGAAAGTGAAGGTTTAGAAAGAGAAAGTGAAGACTTGTAGAGAAAGATGAGGAGTTTTGCATGGTTTACATGTGTGTTGGAATCGCTTAAGAAGAAAGGGTGAGCTGACTGAATGAAAGGGTATTTTAGGAAAAAATAAGTCAATTTCTCGCTATTTACAAGTTGACCATTTCCTTTTTTGAATAATTTTTCTCATTTCTTTTATTTTGAACTCAAATTTAACATACTTATCAATTTCCAAAAATCATAAAATTTTAATACAAATTAGTTAAATTAAGTGTCTTCATAATAACATGATTTTATACTCATTCAATATCTGTAACCTTTGTTTTAAATTTTTTGAAGTTTTTTGGAAATAAAATCTCAAAATACCAATTTTATCCCTTGAATATTTTCAATCAAATTTTCAATTTCCACAAAATTATCATACTTCATATAGCCGATTTCTACAATCTCTAGACTTCTTATAGTAATTCTCCTTTTCAGACTTTTCAAAAAGTCATTTTGTCGCCAAAATAAATTCTAAAAATTTCAGATGTTACACATTAGGACGCCATTCTGCCCAATTAAATAGCTACTTTGAGGTAAAAAAATTTCTATGTTAACTCGAAATATTGAAGTAAATGTCTACTTTAGAACATTAACCTTGTAAAAGTCTCACCCATCTATACACATTGGTCATAAAGGGAATTCAAACTGTGAGTAGGATTAAAGACGGCTATAACCCGACAATGTGGATGTTGGAAGTTACCAGTTCAACAAAAAAAATGGAATTGGGAATTGAGTTTGCCAAGGTCTACAAGAATTCAGACTTATATAGGTATTATATATAGTTATATGAATGCCTTGATCGTAACATAAAAAATTAGAGTTGAAAAATCCTCTACTAAATGTGCATTTGATGTGAAATGTTGTAATTAAAATTTCTTTAAATATCTTATTACTCACCTCATGGAATGTTTTTCTTTTATAGGTAATGGCTTGTGACATGATTTTTAGGAGAAATAAAGCACTTATTAAAGAACTAAGCATTCCAGCTTCTGGTTCAAAAGACCTTTACTTTCCCCCATAGTACTCATAGTCCTTCTTCACCCAATGCATGGGTTACTTATGGAAATAACATTGGTCTTACTAGCACAATCCTTTCAAATTGGTTCATAAATGCAAAGGTAAGGGTATGGAAGCCAATGATAGAAGAGATGTCCAAAGAAGAGTTTGGAGACTATTCAAAAGACTCCAATCCTCTTGTTGCTATCAACAACTTCTTGGATGCTTTTATGATATGAGCCTTGAACTAGCTATTTCTTGTTTTGGAATCAAAGAGGAAAAGACAAAAGTTTATGTAACATTAGCCAAAATGATTATATTTTCTTATTATAAAAATTGAGTTATACAATAATATGATTTATCCCTTGTCTTATAACAAGGAGTCCTTTAAAGTTTCATAAAAAATGTGATTTCTCTGGAAGTAAACAATAGTTAGATTATTTGGTTAGTCATTAACTAAACAAATGAGGAAATAAAACTTAACTAAGAAAAACTTCTTGTGTTTTTAATGGAAAAAAAAATACAAAATTATCTTTAAAAAATTTAAATAATGATAAAAGTGTCTTTTTTTTTTATAATAAGCCTCTTGCATATCCCTTGATTTGATGGGAAAATAATCCTTGTTTCTTTGTCAAGTTTTGGGGAGTTATAGAAATTTTATCAAATGAATAAGAATGTTAGTATAATTTAATAAGGATAATAGGGTGTTCTAAATCATGAAGATGTACAAATTGATTTGTGTAATTGAGTGAATTGGTCAATGTTTCTCTTATTGGTGAAGATAGAGATCCCTAATTCTATAAGCTTTACGGTTAAGGTTGTGAAACAGAGTAATAAGTCTTATTCTATTTTATTTGTAAAATGGTTGTCCCATGATTTGTTTCCTTTTTTTTTTAATAGCAATAGTTATTTTTGTAGCTTGTTTTCCTATTTTATAGTATTTTATGTAATCTACATTAGATACAACCCTCAGTGGATTGAAAGGAATTGATGTAAAAAAAAAAAAACAAAAAGAAAAGGTAAGGATTATTCATGGGTTAGATTTTTTTTTTATGAATATTACAAAATTTGAAATCAAAGATGTATGTTACAGGTTTGATATTTCTTGATGAATATTAAAAAATTTGAAATCTTTTAGTTTTTTAATTATATGAAATTCAATCTCCATAATACTACTTGACTGTAGTTTATTGGATTTATAAAATTAGCTACAAAATATATGCTTAGTCAATAAGCTTAGCAATTTAGTTCAATTTTATTTTTTCAAAACATTAAATCTTATGTAATAATTTTTTGTTACAAAATTTAAAGATTATCACAAATTTATTAAATTGTTATTTATAATATCAATAGTAAAATTTGTTTCTTTTTGAAAAGAAAAGATAAAATAAGAGACATTATTAAGATTATTTGTTTCAAATTAATTTAAATATTTAAGTGTAGAGCTGATGTATACCTTAGCAGATGGTCAATTGTTTTGATTGACAAAATAATCATGTCTTATAAGAAGCTTTTCCCATAATCCTTACTCTGTGTATCCAAAATTTTCTAATATTATAAAAGTTATAATATTCACTTTCACCTAAATGTTATTATGCAATAAGTGCCTTTTAGTTGTCAAGAGATAGCAAATGAGGAGAATTTTTAATTTTCTTTTTAATTTTCTGTTCTGTTCCAAGTCAAATCATAGATAGAACTTCTGTATTTATCTATTTTAATAATAAATTATTTATATAAATTATATAACTGATTTCTAATTTAATTTTTAATTTTAGTACTATTAAATTATTAATTTAAATTTTAAATTCTTTGAATTATCAAGTAATATAGAGAAATAAATACTATCAACAAATGATTATTAATATCTAATTATAGTTTAGTAGATAATTTCTATCAAAAAAATTTTACCATTTAAATTTTCATATTATCTTTAAATATTAAATATTAAATTTAATATTTCATAGTTTTCCTTTTTAAAATTTTTTATTGCTTTTGAGTATTTATCACAATTTTAATTTTAAATTTTTTTGAAATTTCATAAAAATATTTCTATAATATATATTTTTTTAAGATAAAATATTAGTTAAAGCGTGCTACTATATGAGAAAATTTTTTATGAAGGAGCATACACAAGTGTAACAAGTTGGTAGTGTGAACCAGATTCGACAGGTATATGTACTCAGATTCAAACGAAACTTGGCACAAAAATCAAGCATGAATAAGAGATCATGTGGTGCAAATTTGGGAGTAAATGCACTTGTATATTATTTTTCTAAATTTTTTTCATTTTGGGGGTATTTGTGTCTTTTTAGTATGGATCGTTTGTCCAGTACAAGTAGGAAAGTACATGGTTGCGATCTTTACATTTTTATCCTTGTGTCCATATGAGATGGCACGTTAGAACCTTTAGGAGCTAGGAAAAAATTCCTTATGTCAACTGCGAAAAGTATGTCTACTATTGTTAATAGGGATTTTGTTTAGAATGCTCTTTAACAGGGTGAGTCGGTGACCAGTGGGGTACTATGACTTGGACTAGGGATAGGCTGTAGAGCTTAGAGATACTCCCCCTACATAATCGAAATTATGTAATGAGGCATATATTAATAAAATGGAGTTATCTCACTCCTTATTTTTTAAAAACCCCTTATTAATATGCACTAGATGCTTCTTGTGTGTCACATTCTTTGAGGCTCAGTATGTACTAATATTTTGACTAAATGCTCTTGTTAGTTTGCAGATATGTTATGCATTAGATTTTAGTTGTATGGGTGATAAAATCCTTAATGCCCCGAATATCTATCCAAGTGTGGCTCAAGTTTATGGGAAGGTTGCCATGTTGGCCAAGATAGGCGACATACGTCGCATAGTTTCAGCTAGAGACCTATCGGATCGTGACAGTTTGGTATCAAAGCTCGATTGCTAAAGAGCAGATCAGGTGTGCTATGATTGGGGTAGAGTCGGCTTTTCAAAAGCATATGGAGCTTATGAGTTAAGCAGACACTTGTGGGAAATAACTAATAAGTGTTGCTAAGGACTTGACCGAGAGGGTTCAAGAGGTTGGAGCAATTCGAGGGCTAATGTGCGAGATATTGCATTTAAGGGAACATTAACGTTGCATCGAGTGCAAGCGTGTGTAGAAGTTTGTAGACTTGTTGTACGGTATGGGACATTAATTATGTGCTCATTCATAGTAGGCATTTGAAGGAATGCAAAACCACTGAGAGAGTGTGAGAATTGACGACCTATCTAGCGGGAAGAGCCCCGAGAGAAGCTTTAGTCTTGCCAGAAGGTTTGGCCTTATCCAGAGGGACAAAGTTAACAATTAATGGAGCTAGAAGGCGAAGCTTTGGTCGTGCAAGAGTGCATGGCTACACCATAACCAGAGGGTTGAAATATCTAGAGGGATATAAGAACTGATGAAACGTGGCCACAACAGATAATTGACATATCGTGAAAGATGGCACATCTATTGTGATGTGTTGAGCAGAAAAATCTTATTAAAGGAGTCCAAAACCATGTCAGAATGCATGGATTTTACTTGGAGGAGTAAACCCAAAGGAGAATAAGACGATCCAGAGGGATTTAGTATGCACAATCTATGGATGTAAGAGTGAGCTGCAGCACTAATCCACAAGATTCGAGATGTTAGGGAGCCAGCACATCATAGTCACATGACAAGCGACAATGATATTCAAGTAGTGAGCTAAAACTACATAGTCATTTAATGGAGTAACGATAATAACCTCGAGACGTAGTAGGCTAGCATTACATAGTCACAAAATGGACTTTGTGGCAATGACCATGAGATTCACAATTGCTAGTGCATAGGCAAAGTGAAACTCGAGCTCGAGTAGAGGATGCTCGATGCTCAACCCCTATCAAAACATTGATGTGAGGGAGCCATCATGAGAATACACTCGAAGGAGGAGTTCTTCAAAGAGGGAATGTCACTCAAGAAAAGCCAAGAGGGCACTGATCATCGAAGAAATTGCTATGAAGGCAATGATATTGGTAAGTGGCTATAAGGGTTACGGGAGATGAACCAATATCATCTTTGAGGAGATAGTACTTGAGTGCACAAACCTAGAAGGGGTAATGAGGACCATGGTGCAAGATTGCATCAACTTTGAATAGACTGTGATGGTTAAATAATACTAAGAAGGTATCAATTCAGAAAGGGTCAAAGGATCTGATCGAGTGTGAAGGTTGTGTAGTGAAAGTATAATGGATTGATCGAACACAACACAAGCAGACTTGTAAGCAAGGGAACTTGTGAGTAGGCCATGTTTTGTGAGCAAGGTATAGGACTTACGTTCGAGCAAAATGTGAGACTTGTGTCTCTCACATCGGTGATATGGGACATTGGATGTGAGGCTATCCGTTAATAGAGATCCAAAATACTAAGCTAGCACACAAGCTATAGCACACACTTATGCTATAGAGGTAGCAGGTTGAATCAAGAGCTGTGTGAAGATAGCTAGTCGAATCGAGAACTACAAAGATAGTCAGTGGAATCAAAAGCTATGTAAAGACAGTGAATTGAATTAAGAGTTATATGGGGATAGTGTATTGCAAGCTATAGAGGTAGTGAGGCAAGCATAAGTTATAGAGGTAACAACCCTAATATTGCAGAGGCAATGGGACAGGTGAAGTTACAGAGGCAATAGAACTGGGGGAGAGCTATGGAGATAGTGACACATGAGCTTGTGTTAGGATAACGAAGTTGAGCCTATAGAGGTAGGGTGCAAAAGTCTGCAGAGGCAACAAGCCTTTCGAGTTTCAGAGGAAGCTCATTCGAGTTTGTAAGGGCAGAATTGTCAAAGACATTAAATTTGTGAAGGCAATTACCCAAAGCTATGAAGGGAAAGCAAATGTGCAATGGTGCAAGTTTAAAGAGACAGAGCCGAGTGGAAGTCTAGGGAGGAGCTGAGAAGCAGTAGACTGACGACAATCTTGAAAGCTATGTTAGTTAAGGGTGCTATTCATCAAAGACTTTCAAATGATGTTAGCTCAAAGAGACAAGTAGAGTGGTCGAGGAAGTAGTTCGAGTGGAGCAGACTGAAGACCTACATGAAGATTTAAGATTGAGAAGCTAGCACTTGAGGAGAAACTTTCATGGAAGCTGTGTTAGATTGAGGAGTCAATGAGGGCATTAACATTTGAAGTGGAGGATAATGTCACAAGTTAGTAGTGTGAACTAGATTCGGCAGGTAGATGTACTCAAGAGCTATGCAAAGACAGTGAATTGAATTAAGAGTTATGCGGGGACATTGTATTGCAAACTGCAGAGGTAGTGAGGCAAGCACAAATTACAGAGGTAATAACCCCAATACTGCAGAGGTAGTGGGACAGGTGAAGTTGTAGAGGCAATAGAACTAGGGAGAGCTATGGAGATAGTGACACGTGAGCTTGTCTTGGGATAGCGAAGTTGATCCTACAGAGGTAGGGTGCAAAAGTCTACGGAGGCAACAAACCTTTCGAGTTTTAGAGTAAGCTCATTCGAGTTTGTAGGGGTAGAATTGTCAAAGACATTAAATTTGTGAAGGCAATTACCCAAAGTTGTGTAGGGAAAGAAAATATGCAATGGTGCAAGTTCAAAGAGACGAGCCGAGAGGAAGTCTAGGGAGGAGCTGAGGAGCAATAGACTGACGATGATCCTGAAAGCTATGTCAGCTGAGGGTGCCATTCATCAAAGCCTTCCAAATGATGTTCACTCAAAGAGACAAGTAGAGTGGTCGAGGAAGTAGTTCGAGTGGAGCAGGCTGAAGACCTACATGAAGATTTAAGATCAAGAAGCTAGCGCTTGAGGAGAAACTTTCATGGAAGCTGTGTCAGATTAAGGCATCAATGAGGGCATTGACATTTGAAGTGGGGGATAATGTCACAAGTTAGTAGTGTGAACCAGATTCGGCAGGTAGATGTACTCAAGAGCTATGCAAAGATAGTGAATTGAATTAAGAGTTATACGGGGACAGTGTATTGCAAACTGCAAAGGTAGTGAGGCAAGCACAAGTTACAGAGGTAATAACCCCAATACTACAGAGGCAGTGGGACAGGTGAAGTTGTAGAGGTAATAGAATTGGGGGAGAGCTATGGAGACAGTGACACGTGAGCTTGTGTTGGGATAACAAAGTTAAGCCTATAGAGGTAGGGTGCAAAAGTCTGCAAAGGCAACAAGCCTTTCGAGTTTCAGAGGAAGCTCATTCGAGTTTGCAGGGGCAGAATTATCAAAGACATTAAATTTGTGAAAGCAATTACCCAAAGTTGTGCAGGGAAAGCAAATGTGCAATGGTGCAAGTTCAAAGAGATAGAGTCGAGAGGAAGTCTAGGGAGGAGTTAAGGAGCAATAGACTGACGATGATCCTAAAAGCTATGTCAATTGAGGGTGCCATTCATTAAAACCTTTCAAATGATGTTAGCTTAAAGAGACAAGTAGAGTGGTCGAGGAAGTAGTTCGAGTGGAGCAGGCTGAAGACCTATATGAAGATTTAAGATCGAGAAGCTAGCGCTTGAGGAGAAACTTTCATGGAAGCTGTGTCAGATTGAGGCGTCAATGAGGGCATTGACAGTTGAAGTGGGGGATAATGTCACAAGTTGATAGTGTGAACCAGATTCGACAGGTAGATGCACTCATATTCGGACAAAAGTTGGCACAAAAATCAAGCATGAAGAGGAGATCATGTGATGCAAATTTGGAAGCAAATGCACTTGTACATTATTTTTCTAAATTTTTCCCATTTTGGGGGTATTTGTATCTTTTTAGCATGGATCATTTGTCCAGTACAAGTAGAAAAGTACATGGTTGCAATCTTTACATTTTTATCTTCGTGTCCATATGAGATGGTGCATTAGAACCTTTAGGAGCTAGGCAAAAAGTCCTTATGTCAACTGAAAAAAAGTATGTCTACTCTTGTT
>JANHAO010023289.1:0-11939 GCA_026873985.1 Saraca asoca
GTAACCAGAATACTTATATTGATGCTTCTTCTTATTACTAAATGAAATGCTTTTTATTATGCATTTATAATTATTTACTTTCATTACATCTATGCATGCAGCACAATGTTGGCGGTGAAGGAGCAAATCAAAGTGATGATGACTTGCTAGATGTAGGTGCTGATAAGGAAGATCTTCACAAAATCTAATTTTCAATTTAAAGTTTTATGTTGTTGAACTTAGAGTTAATACTCTTTACAATTATTTTATTATTTTCTATTTATTTGTTCAAATTTGGGAAAAAGTAATTAATGTATAGACTATTGGAGTGATTGAAATAAAAGTTTTATGAAATGGATATCATGTATTGATTATATAAGGATGCTAAAATAATAAGTTCAGACCGAATCGATTTGGTCACACAATTCATTAGGAATCAATTCTGTAATCGATTCATAGAAAGAATCGATTTCAGAATCAATTCATGAAGTGAGCTAAAACCGTTGCTTATTGTTTGCAAATCTCAAAGTGAACAAAAAACCATTGCCTATGGTACATGAACGTGAATTGATTCAGGATTAAGTGAGCTAAAACCGTTGCTTATTGTCTACAAAGAGAATCAATTGCATAATCGATTCTCAAAGTGAACAAAAAATCGTTGCCTATTATACATGTTGTATACTGAAAACGGCCCCACGAGGACGAGCCCTGAAGAAAATGTAAATTAGTCCTCGTGCCTCAACGAGAAGTTCTCAAAAGGCCTCACTGTGAGTTGTAGAAGGCGATAATGGCAAAAGTAATCCCAAAGGACGGGCCTTGTCTCGTTCATTGCGATATAATGACAACACAAGGTATGTCCCGCAAAGCAGCATCTTAATGACAACACGACCCAGCAAGATTGGCAGTCATTCTTGCGCTTGCTATTGTGAGTCCCACGACATCCCCAATATTGTAAACTTTCACTGGGGACATAAAAGCATCTTGCCTAACACAGACAAATGGTCTTGAGCCTATGGCCAGCCTAAAGGGTGCACCTCCACAGCCTTTACACTGTTAATGGCTGGATTATAGTCTTTTCACTGTCTTTTCTCATTTATTTGATGTAATACAACTGTATCTTGTAATTAATGTATGGAGCTCAACCTTCCTCTATAAATAGGATGGCATTGTCAGTAGGAGGGGAGGGCAATTGGGGTAAAAACCAAAACCCCTCAGAAATTACAATAGTGAAATCTCTACCATAGACGTAGGGTCCAACAAATCTGGATTTAACCAAACCACATAAAAATTGAGTGTCTTCCCCCATATTTCTTCAACCATTTGCATCATCCATTGCACTTTTTCTCATCTGTAAACCAGGAACAGGCCTAGAATCCCCCATTGGCAGGAGTTTAGGATATCACCAAAATCCAACGTCAACATTTTGGCGCCGTCTGTGCAGATCTCACCTGTTCTGGTTGATTTCTCTTTGCCATGGCCAAAGGAAGAGTTACTAGGGCCTTGAGCGCATGGTGCCAAACCCTTGACAGCCATGTGTCGATGACAAGTTTATCTACTGCCCCTGTGACAAGAGTAGCTGCTAACTTCCCTCAGGTCGGTCCGGTGCAACTGGCTCTCGCTGCTAATAGCACTAAAGAACCACAGGCTTGGCTTCAGTGTCAGGAAAGGCTTGAGCACATGATGGGGGAATTAACTAAAACAATCTCGATGTTGGTACAGGTGCAAACCCAAAATGTGCATGCTTAGGTTGAACCCATCATGCCTGAGGTAGAACATTCCGACAAAGCAGACCAGGAACAGGAGCCAAATTGCCGTTCATGCGATCAAAATGATGGAGCGAACTACCAGGCCCCTGGTCATGGACAGTTGGGCTTAGGTGCTATGATAGGAGGACTCCTTCGAAGGGTCAGACACTTGGAGGATTGCCCTCGAGCTCGAGATGACCAAGGGCATCTCGGAGAGCAAACCCCTTTCTCTGAAGAGATTATGAAGGAGACTCTACCGTATAAGTTAAAAATCCTTGCCATCCTATTATATGATGGGGACACAAACCCATACAGCCATCTGGACTTGTTTAATATTCAAATGGACCTTCAGGCTTGCAACCCTTCGGTCAAGTGCCGTGTTTTCCCCACTACTCTGGGAGAATTTTCCCGCGCATGGTTCAAAAACCTCCCAGCTCACAACATTGACAGCTGGGGAGAGTGTCAGGAAAGATTTGTCAACCAATATTAGGCACTAAGAAGGTGACTTACACCCCTATGTCATCTTGCTACCATCTTCCAAGGTAGGGAGGAAGCGCTAAAGGATTATCTCGCTCGCTTCAGGCGTGAGGTCAATAATGTCGAGAAGTCCTCAGATGAAGCCATTCTAACTGCCATCTTTACAGGACTCCATAGGGATGGAAAGCTATTTAAAAGCTTGTATAAATCCCCAGTAAGTAGCCTGGAAGAATTCTATGAGCGGACCACAAAACAAGTTAGGTGGGATGAAACTTTCGACCCACAAAACCTTGAGGCAAGCATCTCGATATCAAACAAGAAAAGGAGCAACTGTGTAACCGGGAGTGACAACCCTGAACTTCGATTCACAAGGAAGGGAAAGGATGAAGGGCCCTCATTTCAGGTCTGTCACAGCACCTATAGCATCCTATCAGATGCTCAAGACAAGATCTTTGCAATGGAGAAGGACAAGGGAGACTTTGGGCAGCTTCCGCCCTTGAAAACACTCGGCAGATCCAGAGTTAATTGAGGAAAATTCTACGCATACCGTAACGAGTTCAGACATATCACCTCAGAATGCTGGGCACTGCGAGATGCTTTCAGAGAACTTATAAAGAGAGGATGCCTGCACGACTACATCATGCGGCCTTCCAAACGATAGTTTGGGTCCCACTACCAAGGCACTGAGCGAGAATGATCCCCCACTATCAGGACAATCTTGTAGACTTCTATGTTTATCTGTAAATTATATGAACACTTCTCGAATTTATTTACTAATACTAAGTCCTCTTTTGTTAAGATAATAATGACTATCACTTACGCGTTGTCAATCTATTACAAGCCTTGTGAAAGGTGAAAGTGCTCGGATCTACTACTCAATTAAGGCCCCCCGGAGCTTAATCCAAAACTGAAATGATAAATCAGTTAGCCAGTTGAGCTACGGGCTCACTGAGGTGTGGAGGTGCTTTAAAGTAAACTCACCCAGTCAGTTGAGCTATGAGCTTGCTGGCTGGCTGGCGTAGTAGACATGCTCGCTGAGGCGTGGAGACGCTTTGAAGTAAACTACCCAGTCAGTTGAGCTACGGGCTTGCTGACTGGCCAGCGTAGTAGACGTGCTCGTAGAGGCATGGAGACGCTTAAAAATGGCTCACCAGTTGAGCTTCGGGCTTGCTGAGGTGTAAGGGACACTGTAAAATACACCTCTTGGGCACAAGATTGTCCCGGCCATAAGATCGGCCACCCCTTGGGTATAAGATCACCCCAACCACAAGATCGGTCACCCTCTTGGGCACATGATTGCAAGATCGCCCCGACCACAAGATCGGCCACCCCTTGGGCATAAGATTGCCCCGACCACAAGATCAGTCACCCTCTTGGGCACATGATCGTAAGATCACCCCAGCCACAAGATCGGCCACCCCACAAATTTATAGCTTTCATGCGCTCTAATCTTTTGAGCACAAGATCGTTCACTGGTCTTCACAGCTCTCATGCGATTAAGCAAAGTCACAGCTCTCATGCATGCTAATCTTTCACTTGTCTTCACAGCTTTTATGCGATTAAGTAAAGTCGCAGCTTTCCTGTGCATTAATCTTTTTATCACTCACTCTCTAAGCCAACGACCCACTTGCGACCAAGTCTGTGTATATCTAACTCTATTTTTTAGGTGCATACAGGCTGTCCAGATCAATCGAGTCACACATAAGTGGAAAATAAAGCAATTGTATTCATTAAAAGATCTCAGCAAGGCACGTTTACATCAGAAATCTCTGAATATAAAATAGGGTAAAATACACTATAAAGCCCTAAAATACAAGCTAGTTGAGGAGCAGAAGAAACCTCCATTAAAAGAAGAAGAAAAGAAAGTAAAAGATAAAAGAAAAGAGGAAAAGAAGCTAGTCGTGGATGGTTGTGTTTTGAGAAAAACACGCTACTCTATTTTTCCTTCAAATGCATAATCAATGACGATGCTGCATCCCATCAACCCTCGGCCACCTGCACCTTCTGAAGAAATCTGACCAGGTAACCTTAGGAGCTTGGTCGGCCAAACAATTGCCTCACGGCAGAACCAAGAGGACGTAATGTGGGATCTATATAAGATCCTTCCATGTTACCGGAGAAGACGATTCTTCCGAATCACATATGCAGCAGACCATACATCCCTTAAGAAAGGACCAATGTTTTGAAGGTGGCTTATCAGGGTACTCCATGGTTTGTGAGCAACAGAAACCGGAGGATGATCTCCCCCTTTAAATAGGGCAAGAGGCAGATCACCAGTCAGTCTAGATTCATTCCCCCCAATTGTCCGTATTAATAGCCTCATAAAGGACCCAACTCAGTGTAGTCATAATTACTGGAAATGCCTTGGGAGGAACAAGACATGGGGAAATGGAACGACGATTTTGGAATAAACACGAACTATAGGAATTTGGAGGGTCTCCAAGCTACCAGCACATTGCGTGAGCCAAGAGTTTGGGGGCTTATGTTGTATACTAAAAATGGCCCTGCGAGGACAAGCCCCAAAGAAAAAGTAAATTAGTCCTCACACCTCAACGAGAAGTTCTCAAAAGGCCTCGTTGTGAGTAGCAGAAGGTAGTAATGGCGAAAGTAATCCCAAAGGATGGGCCTTGTCTTGTTCGTCGTGGTATAATGATAGTACGAGGTATGTCCCGCAAAGCAGCATCTTAACGACAACACAACCGAACGAGATTGGTGGTCATTCTTGCGCTCGCTATGGCGAGTCCCACGACATCCCCAATATCATAAATTGTCACTGGGGACATCAAAGCATCTTGCCCGAGACAGACAAATGGTCTTGAGCCTATGGCCAGCCTAAAGGGTCCACCTCCATGGCCTATACAATGTTAATAGCCGGATTACAGTCTTTTCACTGCCTTTTCTCATTTATTTGATGTAATACAGCTTTAGCTTATAATTAATGTATGGAGCTCAACCTTCCTCTATAAATAGGATGACATTGTCAGTAAGAGGGGAGGGCAATCGGGGTGAAAACCAAAACCCCTCAGAAGTTACAATAGTGAAATCTCTATCATGGACATAGGGTCCAGCAAATCTGGATTTAGTCGAAGCATGTAAAAACTGTGTGTCTTTCCCCATATTTCTTCAACCATTTGCATCAACCATTCCACTTTTTCTCATATGTAAACCAGGAACAGGCCTGGGATCCTAAAGAATCCCCCGTTGGTAGGGGTTTGGGATATCACCAAAATCCAACGTCAACAATACACAAATAGAATTGATTCCATAATCGATTCTCAAAGTGAATAAAAAATCGTTGCCTATTGTTCCACTTGAATCGATTCTAGAATCGATTCATCAAGTGAGCAAAGATCGTTGCCTATTATTCATGAAGCTATCATTGTTGTTATGCTAAACCCTTATTGAATTAAGTCTTGAATCAATTCAGACACAGAAACTGTTGCCTTTTCTGTATGATGATAAATGTTGCCTATATGCCAAAAAATCGTTGCCTATTTTAGTGTATAGTGTTGTTTAATAGTGAAAAAGCCATTGCCTATGTTTTGTTTGACAACACTTCTTAACCATTGCCAAAGAGGAAACGAAAAACCGTTGCCTATAATTTTCTAATAGGCAACGATTTTATCTTCTGTTGCCAGAAATTCAAAAAAAATTGTTGCCTAAATGAATTGGTAACGCTTGATTAGAGCACACCCAAAAATCATTGCCTATAAGAATAGGTAACAGTTTACACACTTTAGGCAACGGTTTTTGGCCGTTGCCTAAAGTAAAAAATGTTGTAGTGAAAGCTAATATGCTAAAACTTTTTATCTTGAAGAGTATAGGTGAATTTGTGAAAATAGTTGACGTTTCTTGTGTTCCAACTACTATGGTGAGTGATACTTATCACTCTTATGAATTATGACATGATTCTTGCATGGAATCTGTTGACTTATGTTGCAAGTTAATGAAATGGGTATTGAATGGATCTATTATAATAATGATTAGTGTGTGGTTGAAATGGTTGAATTTATGCTTGTTTAAGCTTCAAAAACATGTGGTATTAAGATCCTATAGTTTAATATTGAATTGGAAATAGCTTGCCCTATTTTTCCTGTTGTTTGCATGAAAAATCTACACATGCAGGTTGAATCACACCATTTTAAACTAAATCCATGATAATGGTCGCACAAACCTAACAATTTTTCTTGATCGATTTAAATCAAATTTTGAACTAAAATTTTATGATTTGAATCAACTTCCTTGCCCTATTTTTTAATTCTAATCGCATTTAAAATTAGACTTTCCAAAAGTTTTCAAAATTTTGGGATTAGACTCACATTTTTAATTATATTTCCTCGAGTCAAATTGAGTTGTTCACAAATAAATTTTTTGATTCAAATTATGATCATGCTTATTTTTCTTCAATAGTTCTAATCATGATTTTGATCATGCTTCAAGCAAGTTTCACATTATTCAACTAATATTTACTCCTTCATGACCTCTATCTTAATTCCTTGAGTTACTTTCATAATGAATTCAAGTAACTAAAACATAATAAATAGAAGATTATAAAAATATAATTCACAAGTTAACACCAAGGAATTGAATTATTGAGCATATATTGATAACTAATTAATGAATTTGGGAAACAAGTAGGTCATGAGACAAGAAAATATGATGATAATGATTATTGTTATGGATATGCAGTTACTATGAATAGTACATTGTAAACTCAATAAAATGCATTAGATATTGAAAAGTATGTGATGTTGTGATGTTATGATTGTTGTCGGAATTATAATCATTTACAATAAATGATTATATGTTGCAAATCTTGTTTATGTATATAAGACATGAAATTATACACAATGTTATGAATAATGATGAGATGATACACAATGTTATGAATAATGATGAGATATGTTAATATGAAATTGATGATATATCCATTATAAGAATGAAATGATTGAATACTTGAAAGCTTTTTGAGGCTTGATATGAGAATGATGGATTATGGTGGGAAATAATGAACCCAATCCTAGATCTATGCATTCCAATATGGAGGAAGGGCATAAGGTGAGCACTAAAGGGAAAAGGCTGGGTTTATATGGGATAAGGAGTGATTAAAGTAACAAGGAAAGTTATAATTGAATTATGACTATGCATTACGTGATTTATATTATTGTGATATGAAATGTTGAAATATGATATCATGAAATTGAAATACATGATGAATTTGATGACATATGGCTATGAGAGCTAGAATTTGATGTAGAATGGCCTAATGTGCTAAGAAATGTATATGGTGAATTACCTTAGTCGTAAGTCTTTAAATACCTTACAATCCTTTATAGAAATGATATAAGTATTGGCTATTTGCTGGTGGTATGGATACATATGTAGGTATGGCTCTTATTGTGTGATGAATTCGTATATTTGGTATGTATCTATCTCACTGAGCCCCAAACTCATTATTCTATGGATTGTTTTTTAGACGCATAAGAGTTAGTTACTAATCCTTATACAGACAAGTATAATGGATAATAATCTAATGGAAATTATGACTAATATATTTTCCACCACAGTTGAGAGTCCAATAGGTGCATATGTAGTCAAGATCTATTATATAATAATTGCGAACATGGCTAGCTATAAAGTGCTTCATGAGGTAAAGATCATCCCTTTATAACCCTCTAATGCACTTTTGATGATGGCTATGCATTAGTTTGAATCTCAAGGATCTACCATATACTTTCTTTTGCTCATATTTTGAAAATATACATAGCATGACCATTGAGTCATTAGGGATAGAGTTAGTCTAACATATACATTTAGATCCATATATGCTATAAGTTAAACTAACTTTATTTTGTTTTATCCCTAAAGGAACCTGGGGTGCTATAGGAGAATGTTCTATAGAGCTAGCCAGGGAGATGTAGTTGAATTTTGAAAAAGTTGTGAAAAAGTACAACACTAGTGTCAAAGAGTTATATGCCTTAATGGCCAATGGCTCTATACATTATGTAAGTCTAAGTTTGTATATATATATATATATATATTTATTAGTGGTTCAAGATCACATGCATTCCCTTTTCTCTTTTATCCAATCAATTTGAGTCACTTGAATATTAATAAAACTAAACAAACCATGGTTGTCAAGAAGTGATGAAATCATATTAAAGGCTAGTGATTATTGATAGAGTAAATGATATTCATGCTGATTTGACTAAGATTTCAAACCATGACAAAAATGGTATCAGAGCTTAGTGTAGGCTCAATCTATGAGTATAGGTCAGCATTTAGAATTGCATAGAGTTATCTTGTGGTGGTGGTTTCATCAAGTGTTAATAAGAACATCACCAGTGCGTAGGTGCACCCAAAAGCATGTGTTGTTGATACCATTCTTATTGACCTGGTGAAATATGTGTTCACTAAGATTGTGCATTGATTATCACCAATTGAATAAAGTGACCATAAAAAAAAAATATCTCCTTCCTTGCATCAATGACTTGTTTGATCAATTGCAAGAGGTGAAATATTTCTTGAAAATAAACTTGAGGATAGGATATCATCAATTGAAGATTCGTGAAGAAGATGTGCCTAAAACTACCTTTTGCATACAATATGGACATTCTAAATTCCTCATAATGTCATTCAGACTGATGAATGCCCAAGCTATTTTTACGGATTTAATGAATCCAATCTTTAAACCATTTCTGAAAAAATTTGTGATTGTATTTATTGACGATATCATGGCCTACTCCAAAAGTGAAGAAGAGCATGCTCAACACCTATGAATAGTGTTGCAAACACTATGAAGGCATGAGCTTTATGCAAAGTTCTCCAAATGAAAACTCTAGATGACTAGTGTTAAATTTCTTGGGTATGTCATGTCACAAGAGTGAGTATGAGTAAATCCTCAGAAAATAGAAGTTGTAGAGAATTAGTCTAGACACACAACGATCAGTGACATTTGTAGTTTTCTGGGATTAGCCAAATATTTTCAAAATTTTATTAAGGATTTCTTTAATATCTCTAAATCATTGAAAAGAAGTATAATTTGAATGGACTCTTACTTGTGAGGAAAGTTTCCAAAAATTGAAGAAATGCTTGATGACAGCACAAATATTGGCATTGCCATATAGATTAGGTTGTTACACAATGTATTGCTATGCCCCACACCTTGGGCTTAAGTGTGCATTAATATAGAATGAAAAAGGAATTGCATATGCATCTCGACAATTGAAGAAACATGAACAGGGCTACCATACTCATGATTTGGAAATGGCAGCGGTAGTTTTTGCATTAAAAATATAGAGGCATTATTTGCATGGAGAAACATGTGAGATCTATATAAATCATAAAAGTTTGAAGTATATCTTTGAATAGAAGGATCTTATCTTAGACAAAGAAGGTGGATGGAGTTAGTTAAAGATTTTGATTGTTCAATACAATATCATCCAAGTAAGGTAAATGTAGTTGCTAATGCATTGAGATGTATGTTAGCAAGTGTAGCTCATTTTCTCTCTAAAAAAGAAAAATTGTCATGTTTTTACCTAGAGTTTGAAAAGATTAGAGTGCAATTGAAAGTTCTGAATCAAACTATAATTCTTGCCCATATGAGAGTACAATTAGTAATAGCTTATCATATTAAAGATGCTCAAAGATAGGATTTGCAATATGTGATTCTCAGACAAAAAGTGGAAGTAGAACCAAACTCAAAATTTATAGTAGATGAAATAGGAGTGCTTAAAAAGGGAGGATGATTGTGGGTAGCCCCAAATGTACGTGATGATTTGCAATATCAATTGCATAATTTGTCATTTACAATGTGCCCCAGGAGTGTCTAAAATGTATCATGATCTAAAGGATGTGTTCTAGTAAGAAGGTATGAAGTGGGATGTCCTTGAATACATAACAAGATGCCTAACATGTCAATAGTTGAAAGTCAAGCATTAACATTCGGTAGGGTTGCATGAATCTATCAAAATACCAGAATGTAAATGGGAGAGCATAAAGATGGATTTTTGGATTGCCACAGATGCCAAAAGGTTATGATTCGATCTGGGTTATTATTATTGGCTTAAGCAAATCAGCTCATTTCCTACTAGTTAAGATGACCTATTCAACTATTCAGTATGCACAAGTATAGCTCGCTTGAATAATTCCTTTACATGGTGTGTCATTGACAATTATTTTGGATCACCAAACTCAATTTACTTCACATTTTTGGCAATCATTCCAACAAAGGATTAGTACTTAGTTATAGTTTAGCACTGCTTTTCATTTGCAAATAGATGGTCAATCAAAAAGAACAATTTAAATTCTAGAAGACAAGCTTTGGGTATGTGTAATGGTGATTGAAGGAAGTTAGGAAAGGCATTTATCATTTATTGAATTTGCTTATGATAACAGTGATCAAGCCAATATTCAAATGGTGCCTTTCAAAGCGTTGTATGGGCAAAGATGTAAATCTCTAACAAGCTAGTTTGAACCTAGGTGATGGTCCTAATAGAATGTTGAGTTGCAAAAAATAAATGGATCTTGCCCTTTTTTCAGTTGAGGAATTTATATACACCTTTTTAATATGAACTCTTCTTAACTATTCAACAAAGTGGTGATTTAATCTCTTTTATTAAGATATGCAATAAAATAATAATTAGTGAATGTAAAGATAATAGAAACAATAATTTTGAAAACACTAATTTTTAAAGTGGTTCAACTTGAACAAACCGTAATTCAAGTTAACTCCACTTGATCTTTCTCAATTGAAAGACCTTTTTATAAGAAAAACTGTTGTATACTGAAAACGGCCCCATGAGGACGAGTCCCCAAAGAATACGTGAACTAATCCTCGCGCCTCCACAAGAAGTTCTCGAGAGGCCTCACTGTGAATAGTAAAAGGCATTAACGGTGAAAGTAATCCTGAACGTTGGGCCTCGTCTTGCTCGTCACGATATAATGACGATATATCTCCCGCAAAATAGCATTTTAATGACAAAATGACCCAGCGAGATTGGCGATCATTCTTGTGCTCGCTATAGTGAGTCCCACGACATCCCCAGTACCATGAACTCTCGCTGGGTACATCAAAGCATCTTGCTCAACGCTAATAAACGGTCCTGAGCTTGCAGCCAACCTAAAAGATCTATCTCCACAGCCTATACTCTGCCAACAGCCGAATTACAGTCTCTTCACTGTCTTTTCTTATTTATTTGATGTAATAGAACTGTAGCTTGTAATTAATGCATGAAGCTCACCTTTCCTCTATAAATAGGATGGCTTTGTTAGAAGGAACATAAGGATCTTTTGTAGGGAGAAATCTCTCAGAAGTTACAATAGTGAATTATCTACCATGGATATAGGGTCCGATAAATCTGGATTTAGCCGAACCACGTAAAATCGAGTGTCTTCCCTCATATTCTTTTATCCACCTACTCTGTTGCTTTATCTTTACACACAAACAAACCCAGAACAGGCCTGGAATCCCAAAGAATCCCACATGGGCCGGAGTTTGGGACCTAACCAAAATCTAACGTCAACATTTTGGCACCGTTTGTTGATGGTCGGTATCAGCCTTTGCCCACGAGTGAGGTATTGTCCACTTTGACCGATCTTGTGGTCGTATGATTTTGTCCTTCAGGGAGATCTCGTTCCCCAAAAGGACCCTTGTTGTTTAGGCTTGGCATGTCCCCACCTTATAAGGCATGAGGACACCCGACTTCTCATCGATGTGGGACTTTAAACCCCCTCCTC
>JANHAO010023290.1:0-11937 GCA_026873985.1 Saraca asoca
AAGCTTTTCAATTCAATCCCTCTCAAAATTTCAATTTAGTCCTTTCCAATTCAAAATTTTATTTTAAATTTTTCTTTTTATTTTTCCTAATCTTTTTGGTGTTACAAATGTTCCACTAGATGAGCATTATTTCATTTATAGCCAAAAGCTTAGCCTAACATGTTTACAATAACATTTTAATGCTCTTTCCGACAATGTTAAATGAGGAGACTGTGCAGTAATACACGTGCACCTACATATTGAGACTATTAGGTGTAATACTATGTAATGACAAGTCGATCAATTATGTTCATTTGATGTTTTTACCCATGTTAGCCAATTTACAAGATGTAGGGAGATATAGTAAGGGGTCTATTATCTTGTCATGAACTTATAAAGAGTTGTGCAAGGCATCCAAAGTAGATTGGAATGACATTTTTGGGTGTATGTTTGTAACACCTAAAAAAATTTATGAAAATAAAAATGAAATTAAAAATAAAATTAAAAGTGAAAAAGGATTAAACTGAAAAATTGATAGGTACTAAACTGAAAAAATTTGTGGAAGTTGGGCCTTTGTTGAGGCGACAAAAAGTTTTGGGGTCAAAGTGAAAGTCGATGCAAATTTTGGGGGTTACAATACAAAATTATATAAATATAAATAAAATTGCCCCTTCCCCTGTGAAGCTAACCCGATTCAGCTTTCTCCTTCCCCGACTATGTTCTTCTTCTTCTCTTGATTTTTCTGGCTTTCTTTGGAACTTTCCAAAATTTTCTTACCTTGCCGGTGAAACTCTGGCCACGTCCTCAACTGAAGAAAATTCTAGACGGCTTCTGTTGTTTCTCTCCTCCTCCGGCTTGCTTGTTTTCGGAGGTTTGCTACGGCCGGTGGACTATAGCAGTTCGGCCATGGCAGCTTTGGCTACCGATTGACCCACTCATCATCGGTGGATGCTTTCTCCTTCTCTCTGATGTACTCCCTGGATGGATAAGCTTGAAGCAGCTTGACTTCTTCTTTTCCCCTATTTTTCAGCTGGTTCGGCCAGCTATGGGTTTGGGGCCGCCGGCGGCAAGTTGAGGGGTTAAGCTTCAAGACCCAGTGAGTAATCCTAGATTATTAGTTTTATTCCATAGTACTCAAATTAAAAGTTATCAAGAAATTTGTGTAGAAGCTTGAATATGTGCAGCAGATGAAATTAAAAATTTCAATGAAACTTTTGATTCTGATAAGTTCCTGATTAATTATAGGACTTGTAATGTTTGACTTCCTACAAATTTATAATTTGAATGTGAGTTAATAATCTGCCTTGCTTGTATAAATAAATTCTGGTTATTGTATAAATTTTGATGGGCTGTTTGTTGTATTCTGCCTTACTGTATAAATTTTGGTTTGCTGTATGAATTATGGCTGACTGAGTAATTTTAGTTGTTGTAAGTTTTGCAATGTAGATTGTAGATGAAAGTGGAAAATTTTATTGATAATTTGATGTGTTCCTGATAAACTATAAAATTAGTAACGCTTGAATTTCTATAAGTTTTACACCCTGGATGTGAGGGGATAGTCCCACCCTTGTAAATGATGTCTTGTGTTGAAAAGTGATTTTATTGAATAATAAAGTGATGGTTTCACCCATTTGAAATATCGATGATGATTTATTCTGAGGTATTATTCGTATTTAAAATATGTATTTTTAACTTGTTGTATTATGAAAATTGATAAAAATATTTTCAATATGCAAAGTTTGAACAATTTGAGACCCTAGACTCAATGGGAACCCATTGGTAATCTGGTAACATTATGAATAGCCGGTATGGCCAAGTAATATAGAAAAGAAAATGGTCTAAATGTCAGTAATAGCCCAAAAGGCAGATTTGCCAGTTTGGCAGAATGATAAATGTGACGATTGGATATGAATATTCAATACGTGTAATAAGTAAGGAAAAAATACTAATGGTATCATGATTACTTATAGGAGTTTTCTTGGAGTTCAGGTGTTAATATGGTGTTTCTACGTTTTGAATAAAGATTAGAAATGGAAATGTTTTAGTTAATTTTGGAAATACTTTGATTGATGTAAATATATTTTAATACTGATGTTTATCTGAATACTAAATTTCTTATTACATCTTATATTTAAAATGATTTACTTAACTGAGGATCCATTGGTAATTCCTTGACAACCCGCAAATGCACCTGTGTATATCAGTTCTGATCTGTAGGAGAAATAAGGGGTGATCTGTCAGGTGTAATACAGTTGGACTTGGAGATCTGGTTCTGGTTCCTTGTTGCATTCCTTTGGGTCTATAACTATTAGATAATCCCAGGAAACCCTTAGGTGCACTTGTGACCATCCGGTGACAGTTGGAGTGATAAGGGGGAGGGTGTAATATGATAAAAATACTTGATTAGTGTTGTGGATGGTATAGGGGCAATCTGATCGATTCTGGCTATCTATTGGAATTATCTAGATCCAATCAATGTTTGTTTTTAAAAGAATAGAAATACGTTTTGAAATATTTTCTTTATGAAAAAGCCATTTTAAGAAATACATAATGTATAAAAATGGTTTTTAGAAAATTTTGATTTTGAGGGAAATTTTGTTTGACAAAAATATTTAGCTTCTAAAATATATGTCTTTCTAATGGATTTCATATAATTTGTAAATTGAATATTCAGTCCGTGGTGAGACTTCTTGCTCACTAAATGTTCAAAACTTCTTCAATAGAAATGAAAAGGAATAAAATAGTAAACATATATGAACAATAATAGGTAAAATAGTAACTATGGGTTGTATTAGTTTGTGTCTCAAATGGCCAGTAGGATGAATGTTTAGCTTGGGCCACTGTGTGTATGGTTTGCTACTGTGTGTGCTTTGCTAGGCATGAAGCCCATATTGTTTGTTGTGAGAACCTTGTATAAATTGATATTGTGACTTCTCTGCTAGGTAATAATATTTATTGAATTATGCTTATGATTGAGTCCTGGATGTCTAATAGATTGTTGTTGTCTAGTCTGGGCCACTGCATGTCTATTTATTTGTTATACAGGTTTTGATGGGCATGTGGCCTTGTTGTGTATTAAGGCTTTAAGCTTGGCCATCCAGATTATAGGGAAAACTCTACCGAATTTTTGACAGAAATAGACACATATTCAAAGGTTAGTATGAATAGTTAGGCTTATTGGAAGTTTCCTACGGATGACCTTCTACGTCGGTCACAGACCCCCTAGGAGGGTCGTGATAATGTTGCTAGTCCAAATATGGGTTTGGGATAGATTCCCAACCATTACATTAGTTAGGAGAGGTTAGTTGTATCCTAACCAACAAGAGCTAATACTTTTAGCTTTTAGATAACGTGACGCTCAAGACACATTGATAACTCCATGCCATGTGTTAAGTGTGTTTATGGCTTCACTTGATCTCTTAAAGCTGGACCAGGAATAAATAATTGACCTTATTACAATATTGTAATTTATGACATGAATTTTAATTTATATTTATGGCATTGATTGTGATTGTGGTTTATGATAACAAGTTATTTGGGAACCTTACAAGGGTGATAAGTTGGCAACCTTGGTAGATTACTGTATAATAGGACAAGAGATTTGGTGTTTACAAGTGCCTTTGATATGTTTCCACATTGTTGAGTGGCACAATGTACACAAAGTCACGAGGCAATTTGGTTTTCAACAACCTATATCCCATGGCTTAGATGTGGATGACACTCTACACGAGCACACACTATAGGGTAAAGAATCTTGGGATTGGGTCGTTAGATATAAACGTTAGATTAAACTTTGGAACAATTGGCAACAATGAATCTCGAATGGAGTGCCAGCGTCAGAACCATTACACTATAATAATGAGTACATGAGATGGTATAGAACGGTAACAAGATGCTGGATTACTCTAGGTGGTGCAATGGAGGATTTGGTGGTATGATTTACTGTGTTTAAACTAATTATATAGATTGAACTGAGAAATAACAGTTAATAATTTCCTTCTTGTGTTTGTATGATAGATTGACCACGGAATAGAGTTACAACATATGTCCCTCGTTGATGGTGAAAGCAGATCACAGCTTAGGGTTGGACAAATTGACATTGACCTAGTGGATATTGCAAATGAGCATCATAGATTCGAAGCTCAATATACTAACATCTCGCCTCCACTGTCTGATGTTAAAAGGCCAATAGTTTATGTTGATCCAATTGGTGCAGGTAAACATGCCTGTGGAAGACACCAACAAAACAAGGATTAGGCAGATGATATAGGACCTTCAAACATTGCAACTGCTCTGGTACATGATAAGGTGGGCATGTCATACACACCACCTGCTCCTTCTTCATCATGACATATATTTGGTGACACGGGCCCGTTATATGTATCACAACCTTTTGATTCATCACCATATACATATGGTGGAGAGCATGTATATGGTATGTCATCTACCCAGGGTCAATAGGAACCTTTCATGAACGAGCTTTTCTAGGGGTTTCCATAGACATCATTATTTTCACCACCAGGAAGAGGTTCAGACATGTTTTCAGGTTGGTCAAGTTTCTCTCTTTCATCACATAACGTTGAATTTGGTATGCAACTTACAACTCTATCTTTATCGTATGCTTATGCAACCGTGACTGAGCCTCTGTCTCACCCTCCACAACCAACTAGAGTGCAACTCAGTCACTAAGCTCATGGTGTAAGAGTTCATTGTAACACGTGTGGATGTGTGATCAGACATATGGGACATTACAAACATCCACCCCCACGTTGGTAACAAGAGCATGAATACGACTCTAATTTAAACTAGGGTGAATGTTGTTGGCCACCATGTTGTTTATAAATATTGTTGTTTGAAAATATTGTTGTTTATAAATGTTATTATTTGTTGTTATGTTATTCCACACATTTATATTGTGACCTATTATGACTACATTGATTGATTATATATGTCTTTTAATATAAATTTGTGCATAATAACTAGTAAATAAAGTGTTCCAATAACACATTGTATTAAAATTGCACAGACATCTGAATGTAGACTTAAAGTACATAACTAGTAAATAAAGTATTTTAATGACACATTGCATTACAATAACATGCCATAGCTCCAATGTAGACTTTAGGAGAATATATATCTTTGCGCATCATGGCCACAACAAGGTTGGGTCCTAGCATGACAAATAAAATAACCAAAATCTGTTTGCTTCCTCATGCATGTGAAATGACTTATAAACAACCATCTATGTTATGAATTTGGCACCACAGCTCTATTGGACCATCAAACACGCCACATTTCTTGCCTGTCAACACAACATAGTAAGGCTTATATAATCCCGAATAACATAAGATGTTAAAAAGATTCTTTTGTGTAGAGTTGTTGGCTTCATCAGTGGATGAGTTCTCACCCTTCTTCTTCTGGATGTGGGATTTGTTAGACTGTTAGGTCATCCTGCACTCCAAATTAAAAGATCACATTTTTTTTACAAACATTACTAAAACTACTGTAATACATGCGAAAAAATATATGTATGGTGTTTAGCATTACTTTGTGGTTCCTATCTTGTATGGTTACAATCAGTAGGTTGTGCTTAAATTTTCCATACAAGAAGGTTCCATCAATCTATAACATTCAGTTTACAAAAGGCAAGTGCATCAGTATAAGGTTTAAATGTCCAAAACAGCCTCTCGAACTTCATGTTATTAGGGCCAGGATATTGTCCTCAATATAAATCTCCAGTTTGCAATTGCACATTGGTCTTTAGGTTTGTTTATTTCATTGCCACTAACCATCTTAATAATTAGCAGTACGAGTCATCCCAACCAGTATATATTCATCTAATAACCTTTTGTTTTTTTAGCCAAACTTTCTTGTAGGAAACTTGGTAAGAGAATTGTGATTTGATCATCGTATTATCTCTAACATAGGAAGTTTAGGTGTGGTTCTTACTTGCTCTGCATAGTATGAGGCAATGAAATCAAAATTCAATTGCTTGTAATCTTGTGACATGCTTGTAAAGACACAAGCATGAGGCCATTATATCTTTTGACAACCTAACAATCTTTCTTCAAATCAAAGCTGTCATGAGCCGCTAGTTGCATTTTGTATCATATTTTGTGCAATACAAATCTACAAATGTTGATTTTGACTCTTTGGTCCTGTAATTTTAGTGCGTATTAATTACATATCATTTTAAAGCTTGTAGGATATCTTTTTTGCTCTTAAATTCTAAACTGACATAAAACTCTTGTCCATCAATCCAAGTGGGTTTCAACCAATTGATGTTTAGGCCTATCAAATGCTTCTTAATTGACATAGGACATATGTGATGACGGAGATACATATAGTAGTAATGATTCAGCAACTCCCTTCTCTTCCTTATTATCGTTAACATCTTCGTACAAATGGTCTATGCTGGGTGGGTTTGGATACTGTTTATCATCACCTTACATTATAGTGCCCACCGCATCATAGTTTGATAGGCCACCAAAATTATGGATAAAGTGGCAATAACTTTGTTGAGAGAACATTTACATGTATTGAGAATTTAAATCTATTGCTTCAGGAGCATTATTTTCAAATTCAAGTGCCATATTAATTTCTTCATTTTCTATATTATCCATTTCAAACTCAACATATAATTTTGGTACACCCAGGTTATGAAATTGATCATGACACAATAAAACATGGTGGTCACATCATCATTGTCAAGCAATCTAAACCATTGGTAAAGCATAGCATTGTGGCATAATATAAGAGACCTATATGTAATGGATGAGATATGTCTTTTAGCTCCTACTTTTAACTTTGACACAATTTTCCTTCTAATATCATTTAACGTTGTATTCTTGTATACCTAATAGGATTTGGATATTAAAAGGTCAACCCTTCATGACCATCATACGTTTTTCTATTACTGTAAATAACTATAATTGATTATGTAGATATTTTTGAATCTAGACAATCATAATAAAATTAATATAAAATAATAAGGCAATATATCATAATTAACTATATATTTTTAAAAAATAAATGCTATGGGAACCAATACATGTTTTCCATTAGAACAGAGAATCAATATGCCATTGAAAAATTGAATTTATCATTTAAAGACTAGAAAACATATAATGTATATATCTCATTTTTTGAATAAATAAATAAATAACACAAGTATCATATGAATTAAAAATTCATGATACATACTACATAAATAAAATTCTACAATAAACAAAAAATTTAAATACTCAAATTCTAATAAAATAAGTAAACCAAATCTTATAGACTAGTTACAAACTGTACCTAAAAAAATAAACTTTCTCATAAATATCAATGGCTAATATACTAAATTTTAATGTTAAAAGGTATTAACTAGTTAAATAATTAATTCTCTCATTTTTTTCACTTGATATCTATTTTAGATCCTAATTTTGTTTCACTAGCGTAATAATTGTGAAATTAAAATTGCTAAAATTTCAAATCTTCTATAACTATTAGTATGAGAAAAAAAATATAATGCTATTACCATTACATTTATCTTAGATAATTAATTTCTCATAAAAAAATCTACACAAAGTAATATATAATATTTATTTAAATTAATATCTCATTCAAATAGTTCTTCTATCCCATTACTAGTACGAGAAAAAATAAATAATTGTGTTACCATTACACCTAGGATAGATAATTAATTTCTTATACAAAAACTATTACTAAAAAATTGAACATAACATGCAGAGACTGAAAAATATATAATGTATATATATATATCCTTTTTTTAATAAAATAAATAAATAACACAAGTCTCGTACTAATAAAAAATCCATGATACGTACTACATATATAAAATTCTGCCATGAATAAAAAATTTAAATATTAGAAATCTAATTTAAATATTGGTTAGTTGCAAACTATACTTAAAAAGATTAACTTTCTCATAAATATCATTGACTAACATTATAATTTTTAATGTAAAAGATATTTATTAGTCAATTAATTAATTCTCTCATTTTTTTTACTTGATATCTATTTCAAATCCTAATTTTATTCGCCTAACATAATCATTTCAAAAACTAAATTGCTAAAATTTCAAATCTTCTATCATCACTAGTGTGAAAAAAATAAATAATACTATTACCATTATATCTAATATAGATAATTAATTTCTCATACAAAAAAAATTATATAGAATAATATATAACAATTATTCAAATTAACATTTTAGTAATTATACAAAATAAAACTTAACTACAGAAAAATATATTCAAATAATTCTTAAATAAAAGTAATGATAAATAAGAATACAAAAACTTACATCACAATTTTGTCAAGGAAGGAAATAAAGTTAGTTGAAGGAAAGTTTAGAAGATGAAGTGGATAAGAAAGTTGAAGAAATGGAGAAGTGAAGAAGAAGAGATTCTATGAAGTTGAAGAAGAAAATACAAATGAAATGAAGAGGAGGATTTGTAAATGGAATAAAAAAGAAAAGGTATTTAATAATATGAGAAAAAAATAATTTTCAAAAAATTTTTCATGTATCTACAATGATTCAACAGGCTGTCATGCAGCAGGATTGTCTGGGCAGTGTTGCTGATGGTAACATTGTTTGCATCAACAGGTCGCATTGCCAACATCAACGTGATCTAATTGAAATTTGTCGCTTTGCATTATTATCAATAATGTTTTCCCTATTTTAACCCATCCACAAAAATAGTTTCCTTTTTCAACCCCAAAGTGGGAATTTCTTTGCCAAAGCACACTTTCTATGGGAAAAAGTCTCATTTGAAGCTCCTGATTTATTTGGTGGTGTTGATGGATCTTCTTGATGATTGTTCATCTTTGAGGAGATAGATTTTTTTTTTTATTGATTGGTAGGGCAAGTTTTTTGTTGAGTTTCCTTATCTTATCGAGCTAAGACATGATTTTGCCTTCCAAAAACAGTTATGCATACATAACATTGATTAGTGTCAGTTATGAAAATAAAAAATAAACATATATGCATAATGATAAGAATACAATTTTGGATATTCTAGGGATCCAGCTCTGAGAGAATATCGAGCACAAGTTGATCTTCTTCATAATGCTCTCTTTTTTCCTTAATTGAAAAGGGGATGGCCGATCATGACCATACAATTGGAAACAAAAGTTTTCCTTTGTGGCTTAGCCAACATGATCAATCTTCATCATTTCTTAAATACATTTTAAAGCATGAATCTTTCTAACCTTTAACAATGGGCAACATATTGGTAAAGATGTGTTTACCTGATCGTTGGGTGATGTACACCCAATCGCCATTTTTCTTGGTAGAATGCTTGAAGTAATAAAAGAAGAATTCTGCAGGTGGAACAAGACCCAACTTCATGCAAGCGTATTCAAAGCATACAGGGAAAATCCAACCGTTGTAGGTCATTTTTGAAGGTGCAATATTTAACTGTCAAAGAACAGCTTGCTGCAGAGCAGTGAAAGGTGGTTTTACACCGACCCGTTCAATAAAAAACTCCATAAAATATGAAAAACCTGCTAGTATCAAAGCTGCAACGTCGTTCATTTTCTCTAGCAGGTTTGAAAGACATGGTTGATCGTTCAAATGAGAGAGGTGTATAATAATCTTTGAGCTTGATGACTCGATCAAATGTAAGCCATGAATTGAACAAGATAGCTGATCGTACTTTGAGGCCAATCCAATTTATCTCCTTCACAGTTCTATCGGAACAGTAAGTCATGTCGTTTCTGTTTTCATCTTGGGAGCTAATCGGGGAAGGAATATTCAAGAATGACACTCGACGACAATCCAAACAAAGATTCATGATGCTATTTGATTGAAAAGAAAAAATGTTTGCGATTAGACAAGAAGCAGAAGCATTATTGGTATTTATTGTTGCTCGGGCTTGGTCAGCCTCGTCATATTGATCTGTTTTAGGCATTGCAGTTCGTTTCATTTGTGACGGCATTGTTAATTTGACCAATAAAGGGCAATGGATTTTCTTCTCCTTCTTCTTCTTCATTCTCAAGGTCAGGATCTATTTGGAAGGAGCGGGATGATCAAGAGCCACTTGTTCTTATCTGGCACTGTCCTTTAATTGGACGATCGTCTTCAAATGAGGTTGCGTAATTGACACTTGAAGATTGTGCTCGATCGCCTGCTGGGTCCCCAGACATCGAGTAGAAATGACAAAAAGAAAACAAAGTGTTGAAACATATCTTGACAAGAAGGAAAATAAAAGTTCATAAGCTTGAACGGTTGGTGAGCTGCAACAGGTGGATGGTAAAAATATATATATATATATAATTTTGTGAAATAACATAAATTATATTTTATATTTAAAATACAGATTTAATATTTACGTCAATAATTATGAGTGTTTTGTATAATAATCTAATTAATTATATGATATATTTTATTTAATAGACTACACATGTGTTAAGTGAACTGAGTTTACTGAGTCATTATATTAAGTTAATTATTGATGGGTAGATTAACCCAATAACCCATTAAGGTTGCACATGGAGGGTCTCTGATCTTTTTTATAATATACATGTTACTGCCCATTGAATAATACGATGATTTTTGTTTTTTTATCATATTATAGCTAAGAGGACAGTTTACCTCCATATAGAGCATATGCTTCCAAGATCAAGAGTATAAATTCATCATGTTTATCAGATAATTCTAAATCTTAAACTAATATTGCATGCTATAGGTTTATCTATAGATCTTACGGTTAATGTATTGTGAAATTTGTTTTAATATTACAAAATATCTTTAAAAAAAAAAAAAGTAGTTAAACTCAAATCCATAAAAATCTAAACCATGAGGAATAGTTGTGATAAAACCCAAAAAACAAAAGCCTATTTAGAATCTAGAGAATAATGTAGATAAGTAGGTAAAGCAGAAGGTCAGAAGATTTTCGTTTGAAGTCCAAGAGTTTAACCCAAAATCTAAAACCCAAAGGCTAGGAAATCATAAAATGTCAAAAGTCTAATCATGAGATTAAGTCGTTAAGATGTTGTTTAGAAATCTAATAGATCAGAAGTTACGAAAATTAGGAAATATAGATCTTAAAAAATTTTAAATATAAATACAGGCGTCAAATTATAAATTAACACTACAAAATGAGTCTATAAACCCAAAAAAAAAAAAGCCCAAACTCCAAATATATATAGAAAAACATGGTTTTCCATAACATTTAAACCCTAAAAAAAAATTATCTTCCCACAAAACAGAGTCATAAGATTAATTCAAGAGGTAAAATCCCCAGAATCCTATGTCAAACACTAAAGCACGCTATATCAATATATCAATTTTTGGAATAATTGAGACAATATAGAAGAAAAATCATTATTGATCAAATTTTACTTCAATCAATGAAAAATGTGAAAACGAGTTTAAAGGACCTTCAAATCAGTAAAGAAATGTAGGAACAAAGAATTTGCAGTTGAATGCTTGAACGGTAGAAGGGGAGGGTAAAAATTCTTTTAGCAATTTTTGAAATGAGGGTGAAAATGAAAATGGAATGGCAAAATTAGAACTTAAAAAATTAAAAATCCAACGGCAAGATTTGGGCATGCTCTAAGATCAATGGCAAGGGGATATTTTATTCAAAAGCATTTAATAAAGCCACTATATTGCCGTAGGCATCAATTGAGACTTTAGACTTTGGAAAGCATAAAATTATAATGAGTTTTAAATATTCTAAATAACATAACGGTCAGTCAAGCCACCCCTATGCTGTACGATCTTGCTAACTCTGAATAAACTGAGGACATGTGCTTCTAAAATATTTCGATCATTAGATATTTGTCACGTGATCAACTGATGTTTTGTTGGGTTTATATATAAAGGAAAGGTACAAACTCAGTTTTTTCGTATGACTATTTTGTAAAATTAATCATAAATTATAAAATTTATGAACCAATTTTAGATTCACATTGAAAAGCACAAATTTACAATTTAGAAGAGAG
>JANHAO010023291.1:0-11939 GCA_026873985.1 Saraca asoca
ACAAGATCTCAACATAAATCTTCAAGCTTTATTAATCCCTTATGCTAGTTACAGGTTCAGCCTTCCATGGAGGCAGAAAAACATAGAAAAGAGGGAGAGCAAAAGCTTGCTCTCTGCCTCGAAAAACTATCCTAAAACACATTAAAAACTAAGCTAAAACTAAAGCAAAAGACCAAGATTAAATGGCTTTGCCCGGGTAAAAAGGAGAAGGCAAAAAAGTTGGTGTAGCAGGTCTGCTTTCTGCCATTTTGTTGTTGCCTATCCTTTTTACTTGTTGTGTGTTTGTTTGCAGGCTGCTTCTTTTGCTTTTCCTACTTTCTTTTGGATCTCCAGCTGGCTAGTGTGAAAGATGGTGCATTGGGCTTTAGATCAATGACAACTAGGGCCTTAAAACACCAATTCTGCAGAGGCCCATTTTGCAGCAACTCTACCTCTTTGTTGCAGCCTATTTTTGATACCCAATTTGATCATTTCAGCACAGGAAGTCTTCCTAAGAAATGTGGCCTTATGTGTTAGCTTCCATTTGGGATTCATTTCACCTCAATTGGACTTATATATCTCTAGTTATGATCAATTGAATGCACAGAGGTCAGGCTGCCAGAGGATAGTGATGAGACTGTATTCTGATTCTGATTTGAGCTCCAATTTTGGATGACCAATTATGGGATTCAGCTCTTGTAGTCTTCATAAAAGTTGTATATCTATCTCTTAGCTTTTGTAAAAGATAAGAATCATATCAATTGGATAAGTATAGCTCGAGATATGCTCAGAATACAGAAACTGCTCAAAATAGCCAAATTATGCAGAAATTTCCATAATGAACCAATTGACATTAAATCATAAATACACACTAACACGGCTGGAAGTAAATCATTTTGGCCCTTAAAATTCTAAGTATGAGGACAAATAAATGCATGAAATATTGTGTTATCACCCAGCTCTTTTATCTCCAACTCATTCCCTCCATTGAAAATAATAGCGAACCACAACCACTACTCGAACCAATCACAAAACTTATCAATCGCTACTCACACATTTTTGCCACCCCTGAAAGCCTACCTCTAACTCAACCAACAGACCACAAGATACCCCTGCTAGAAGGGTCAAACCCAGTGAATGTAAGGCCTTACAGATACCTCTATTTCCAGAAACAAGAGATGGAACGCCTAATCAAGGAAATGCTCCAATCAGGCATAATCCAACGAAGCAATAGCTTGTTCTCATCCCCAGTATTGCTCGTCCGAAAAAAGGATGGAAGTTGGCATTTTTGTGTGGATTACTGAGCCCTTAACGCCATAACAAGTAAGGATCATTTTCCAATTCCCTCTATAGATGAACTAATAGATGAACTCCATAGTACTCACTGGTTTTCTAAATTGGACTTGCATTTTGGATACCACCAAATTAGAATGGACCCTAGTGACACCTATAAAACTGCCTTTAGGACATATGAAGGGCACTACGAATTTCTTGTAATGCCCTTCGATCTGTGTAATGCACCAGCAACATTCCAATCTACAATGAATTTGTTATTCCAGCCCTATTTAAGGCAATTTGTCATCGTGTTTTTTGACGACATTTTAGTCTATAGTAAGTCACTGGAAGACCATGTATTGCATTTGGAATTGGTGTTTGAGTGTTTATTGCAGAATCAATTTTTTCTCAAAGATCCAAGTATGCCTTTGGATAACAGTCTATTGGCTATTTGGGGCACATTATATCCCATAATGGTTTGGGGCCTAATTAGGAGAAAATCAGAGCCATGTTAGATGGCCAATATTGACTTCACTCAAACAACTCAGAGGATTCTTGGGATTAATGGGGTTCTATAGGAAATTTGTGAAAAACTATGTTAGTATAGCAGCCCCTCTAACCAACCTTTGGAAGAAAGATGCATTTGTCTGGTCTACACAAACCTAAGATGCCTTCCAAAACCTCAAAAAGGCCATGACTGAACTACCAGTGTTAGGACTTCTGAACTTTGAGCAGGATTTTGTCTTAGAAACCAATGCCTCAGAGAATGAAATAGGTGTAGTTTTAGTACAGAATGGACACCCTATTTGCTATTTTAGCAAAAAAATTTGCCCCAAATTACTGCTTGCTTCTACATATGTTAGAGAATTACATGCCATCATAATAGCTGTCAAGAAATGGAGAATGTATTTACTGGGTAGAAAGTTCATAATTCACATTGATCAAATAAGCCTTAAGGAGCTTATGACTCAAGTGGTCCAGACTCTCGAGCAACAATATTACCTTTTAAAATTATTGGGGTATTCATATGAAATTGTATACAAGCCTGGTAGTTCTAATAAAGTGGCAGATGCCTTTTCAAGAGCACCAGAACAATCTTCTCAGTTCTTTGGCTTGACTGTTCCTCACTTTGATTTCATCCTAAAACTCAAAGTAGCCTACGAAAATGATTCAGAGTTGGCACAATTGTATCAAGCTATTCTAAGGGAACCTAAAAAATATCCTTCCTACAAAATCACTCAAGGCCTACTGTTCTACAATGGTAGACTCTTCATCCATGAAAGATTCTGCTATAAGAGTTCCACGGCTTGTTATTTGGGGGACACGCAGGAATTTAGCGCACTTATGACAGACTCACTGAAAATTTTTTCTGGCATGGTATAAAAAATGATGTCATTGATTTTGTTAAGTCTTGTGTCATATGCTAGTAGGTAAAAAACCCCCAACCAGCACCCATGGGGGTTACTTCAACCAATTCCTATACCTACAGATATTTGGGAGGACATCACCATGGATTTCATCATAAGACTCCTTTTATTCCAAGGAAATATTGTTATTTTTGTGGTAGTAGACCGCTTCTCCAAGGCCGCCCATTTTGATATGCTTCCAACTTTCTTCACAGCGGTAAGAGTCGTAGACTTATTTTCCAAAATGGTTTGCAAACATCATGGCATGCCTAAGAGTATAATATCTGACAGGGATCCCATATTCATGAGCCATTTTTGGCAGGACTTGTTTCGATTGAATGGAACAAAACTTCGCATGTCTTCAGCTTATCACCCTCAAAGTGACAGGCAAACAAAGGTTGTCAACCAAATTTTGCATTAATATCTACGTTGTTTTGTCCAAGAACAGCCAAGACAATTGGGAAGATTATTACATTGGGCATAGTGGAGTTATAACACTGCCACACATACAGCTACTGGCCTTAGTCCTTATCAAATAGTTTTTAGTAAACCACCACCAACAATACCACAATATATGGTGGGAAGCTCAAACAGAAGCTCTAATCCAACGGAGAGGTCTCTACCCCGAGGATTCCACTTGGGAGAATTTGGCCACCCTTCTAAAGGAGTTCCCTGACTTGCACCTTAAGGACAAGGTGTTTCTGCAATAGCAGAGGGATGATATAACCATTGTTGAGGACCTTAACAAAAGGGGGGAAAGGGAGTAGTAGACCAGGAAGTGATCTAAGTGCCCCAAACCAGGCCTAAAAGGAATCACATTCAACCCAAATGGCTTAAGAATTATGAAGTTCCATAGAGCTGAGAGATAGATGGTTGGCAATATAGTTGTTAGGAGGTTGTTATTTTTATTCTGTGTCAGTTATTCGTTCCGGAATTGTAGGCTCAGGTAGAATTAGTTGGTGTCTAAGATATATATATATATATATATATATGGAAGGAATTGCAATGAGAAGAGGGCAGAAAAGAATCATTTGAATTTCTCTGTTTGTCTTCTGGTTTTTTTTTTGGTTTATTTCTGGTTTTGCTGGTTTATTTACAGTATTCCTTCTAAAGCATTCATAACAGCATCAGCGAGCCCAACAATAATATTATGTTTGATTAAATGGAATGAAATAAAAATGAGAATAAGGGTGAAAATAGGTAAGGAAAGAATAGAATGGAATGATCATTTCACAATTATATTTGTTACAGTAAAAAAGGGAATGAGTGTTCCATTTCATTTTTATATTTAGTACCTTTGAAGTATCGACACTCCATATAGCAGCCATGTCCGCGTGTCCATGTCGTTTCTAACACCGATACCCGTTGACACTGAGGAGACATTCCTTGGGGCCGTGTCCGTAATTTCAAAAAATTCAGACACACGTTCCCTATTTCGACACGTGTGTCAAGCTCGAATATTTATTATTTATTTATTTATTTATTTATTATTATTATTATTATTGTTATTATTATTATTTACACTTAAATTATTTTGTGTTATAAAACTTTTAAATTATCTTAAATGTTCATTTTGATTACTTATTTTCATATGAAAAAATAATAATTACAATATATATTTGTAAATAAGCACAATATTTTTTAATATTTGTAAATATAGTCATATATTTTTATTATTTACACATATCTTTCACGTGTCGGTGTCCTATATTTTTTGAAAATGCGGTGTCCCTGTATCCGTGTCCGTATTTTTTCGTGTCCGCATATCAGTGTCCGTGCTATGTAGTTTAGTACAGCAAAACATTATGGGAATAGAATGAAAAAAAAATAATCAATTACAAAAATACTCTTATAACAAAAAATAATAAATTATTTATCCAAAAACAATAAAAAAAAACATACAAAGCTTCAAATTTTCAAGTAATAAAGTATTTTATTCCATTTTTCTGTAAATATGCTAATATTTTTTTTCCATAATTTTGACTTCTCTTATGTATTAATAAATAAATTTTAATTTATTAATTTTTATTTTATATTAAATAATTTCATATAATAAATAATATTTATTTTATCAATAATATAAAATGTCTTTTTTAAAATTTTATTATTAAAAATATAATTATCAAATTATTTTATAATAAAAATATTTAAAAAATAATGTTATTTTATTATTTATTATTATAAGGATCGTTTTTAGAATATATAAAAGATATAATGAATAAAGGTGTAAAAAAATTAATCTATAAATTATAAAATGACTCATTTTATTACTTTTGTGATGGGATGGAGATTCTATCATTTGATGTAATGATCATTCTTAAGAAATAGACATTTCCATTCTATAGTATATATTAAATAAATTTTTTATTTATTCTTATTTCATTTAACCAAACATAACATAATGGACTTTGTACTATTTTCTAAACAAAAAAATCATTTCTAATTGGTGTTATATTCTAGGAAAAAATGCTAGAAATAACAAGAGATTATTGTTCTCAACATGGGCGGACTCACATGGGGCCGAGTGGGGGCTCAAGCCCCCACTGAAGTTTAGGAGAAAATTTTCAATTCTTTAGCCTTGCAACTACAGACTCTAGTGCAGCCAAGGAACGTCTGGCACCACTAAATGGAGAAGTACAAAACTATATATCAATAAGCGACAAACATATGGACAACGTTAATGCATTCTTGAGGAATCACGTGTTTTGGTTAAAAATTATAAGTTGCGCCTCTTGGTTGTTGCCAGAGGAGCAGCTAACTTTTGTTTTAAAATTTAAATATTATATGAGAAAATAGTTTTAGAAGTACATTATTTTAATAATAATAATAATAATAATAAATTACAAACATTCATTTTTTTTATTAGTATGAAATAAGGGAGGTACGTTTTCATAAAAGGAATATCACTGTATATTTTTAAAAGTGTGAATATATTTACACCAAACTTCAGAAAAGGTTAGTATAATTTATTCATTATTTTTGAATTAAAATTATTACAGTACCGGTTTGGAGATGAGTTAATGAATGATTGTTTAATTATAAATATTGAAAAAAACATATTAAATTTTATTGATATTGAAGATATTTTCAAAGGTTTTAAAATATAACACTTCAAAAAGAGGTTATTGTAATTTTTTTTAAAACTCAACTATTATTATTTAAATTTTTTTTATCCAACTTATTATCTTTTATTTTTTATATATATTATATTTTAAATAGATACTATTATTTTGATTCATTAGCCCACACTTATTCTAAATCTTGCGTTCGCCACTGGTTCTCAGGATCTTTACTTACAGATAGACTCTCTTACACGTTGAAAACTAAGAAACCAAAATATAGTAGTAATTCATGGCATATTCAAATACTGTCATTTCATTCTAATCCAAATCAATTAATCTGCTGGTAAAACAAGAATACCGTGCGGACAGATAGAGGACAAGGTACGAGAAAATATCTTAAGCCAAGCCAGTTGTCTAAACAAGAGAAGTTGTTGTATGTTAGCACTATAATACGATTACGTATCTCATCCAACAAACGAAGAATAATTAATAATTTTTATAGTTTTTAACAGTTTAAAACTTGAAAAATTAAAATTTTAATATATATCCTTCTTATAAATTAATAAATACATAATAAAATTAATTATTATTCTCGTTTATGGAAGAGAAATAACAATAGTTATTATAATTATTAACATACAAGAAATACTGTGGCCCAATGGGGTTGGCTTTGCGTTCGAAGTGTGGAATGCTCACACAAGATCAGGGTGTGGAACGGTGTTAACTCAAAGAAAAAAGGGCTCAAAAAAGATTGAAACTTTACCAAATTTCAAGTCTCGGAAGTTGACTTGTTTGGGTTTGTTTCAAATAACGCTGTGTGAACCGGAACCGAACCCTAGATATGAGTTCATAGCTGAGCATACTTAAACCCCGAAGGTGAAAACCCATTTCCTTTTCTTCCCCCAAAATATCTCAATCTCACCAGATGTCGTCAAAAACCCCTTCCCTTTCTCAGGCATGTCTTTTAACTATCTATTGCTTTCTTTCATTTTGTCTGTTCGTATTATGTTGGGACTTTCGGATATTGGCTCTTTCTGCTTACCAATAGAGATCAAAACCTTAAGCCAGATCCATTCGTTCTTTTAAAGCAATTTGAGACTCTTTTTTTTATCATAGTAAGAGAGCATTCATTCATTGCATAATGGCATTTGATTTGCAATCGCAGAAGAAGGACTACAGAGATGGCGGGGTTTTTGGAGATGTATACGGCGTCGCTATGTTCCCCAAGGAAATCCACAGCGAAAAGGACCCTATTTTCCTTCCCCCATTTCAAGTTCAACTTCCTGACCTCAGGCATGCCGTCAGAGTCAGTTCACTCTTCGTTCATCGATCTCTGTTTTGCCCTCTACCTGAAACTGATTCTGCTTTCTTAATTTTGATATATGCCTGGTTTTTATTATTTGTAAATCTTTAGAATCAGGCTTAATTCACTTCACACACATGATACGCTAGAGGAATCGGACATACTTTGTCTTGAAACAAAATTTTGGTATATGCCTATACACATGAGAGTTGCGGCTTGTAGCGAATGAATAGGACAGCAGCAATGTTGTAGATGATGGTTGGAGCAGGAATGGCTCGTGTTGAACAGACAAGTTCAAAAATTTTGCCTCATTGATTAAAGCCACTCACTGCTAAAAGAATGACTTCAATGCCTTTTTTGGGTGGTTGTTGGTTATTATCTATTTTTTCCCCCTCACAAATGCATGGTTTCCATAATACAGGATTTCTTGGGGACTAGAGAGGTTGGTGAGTTTGTGAGCGGGGCATTAGCAGGGGCTATGACAAAAGCTGTACTTGCTCCTCTTGAGACAATCAGGTTGGTTTTACTCGATTACATATTTCCATTGCTTATCTCTCAAAAGTGATTGTATTTGACATCATGCTCATTTATACATTTTTCCAAGCTCATGATCTTTGTATTATGCAGGACGAGGATGGTAGTTGGTGTTGGGTCGAAAAACATAATGGGTAGTTTCTGTGAAATAATAGAGCAGCAGGGTTGGCCAGGGTTGTGGGCTGGAAACACAATTAATATGCTTCGGATAATCCCTACACAGGCAATTGAACTTGGCACATTTGAGTGTGTGAAACGGGCAATGACAACAGTGCAAGAGAAATGGAAACAGGATGAATGCCCTAAGTTGCAGATAGGTTGCATTAATTTGAAATTTTCCTTGTCTTGGATTTCACCAGTTGCTGTGGCTGGTGCAGCAGCTGGAATTGCTGGCACAATAGTGTGCCATCCCCTTGAAGTTTTAAAGGTACATGTATCATAAAGTAATTTATGAACCACAAGTATTGAACCAAGTAGTAGACTATTCCCATGTTGTGGACATTCAGGATAATCTCACTTTTATGTGGACAATGCAATCAGTGTGATTTATACTATTCATAATGTTGAGTTAATTATGATTAGGACTTGAAATGGTGGGCTTTGCATGCCTTCTTATAAGTTGATTCTTGTTTTTGAATCTGATTTTATTTAGATTTTTTATTGCAGGATCGATTGACTGTAAGTCCTGACTCCTACCCTAATCTAACCATTGCAGTCAGCAAAATTTACAAAGATGGCGGGATTGGAGCTTTTTATGCTGGTATATCACCAACACTAATTGGCATGCTTCCATACAGTACATGCTATTATTTCATGTACGACACAATGAAGAAATCTTACTGCCAGGCAAAAAATAAGAAGTCTTTAAACCGTCCAGAGATGCTTATGCTCGGAGCTCTAGCTGGTGAGAGATCTGTTACTTGTTAGGACAATAATAGTTTATTCTCTCTCCATCTTACTATGAGCTCTATACTCCATAGTATGTAAGTCATGACAAATTTTTTTGTTGTACATTTGATGGATGCATGCCATTTGGTTCCAAGGGAATGGAATATGCTAATCCACTTTAACATGCATGAATGAACAGGTTTCACTGCCAGCACAATTAGCTTCCCACTGGAGGTGGCGAGGAAACGGCTTATGGTGGGAACTTTGGAAGGAAAGTGTCCACCACACATGGTGGCAGCACTTTCAGAAGTCATTAGGGAGGAAGGTCTGAAGGGACTCTACAGAGGATGGGGTGCAAGCTGTCTTAAGGTCATGCCATCCTCTGGCATCACCTGGATGTTTTATGAAGCATGGAAGGACATATTGCTTGTCCAGAAGGCACATTTGTTATAATAGCCTAACACCTGATTTTTTAGGTTCACAAGTTATACCAAAATAACCACTAGTAACCATTTGTTCTTTTTCTTTTCCTTTTTTTTTTAAAAAAAATTAAGAACTGGATAACTGTTGGTCGTTGTTGCATTGATCACACATACTTAGCCTGCTGGCTTGTATTGGTCCTTGGGTTTTGCCATTGATCCAAATTCACAAGGTTCAAAAGCAGGCATATTAAAATGGGTACTCAGCCTGACAATTGAACAAATTTTACTGGCAATGAAACCTTACATTGATACTGAAACCCACGATGGAGGTTTTAAAACATTAAAAAATTGTGAGAATGAAATTTTCATATGCAACTATACAAGCTTGAATGTAGTACAAAATTCAGTGTGTGCTGTAGAAAATCCACTCATGTTGTGCTCTTGCTTCATGCTTGATTGAATTTGGTACACGCATTAGTAATTTAGATGCAATAATACTCTAACCCGTGCCAGCCTTCAGAAAATGTATTCAAATTCTGGTTCAACGTGAAGTAACACCCTTGTCTGAAAGCTAGGGTTCAAGCCAATATCTATTGCTCACTTCCAACGAATTAGTAATATTCTCTTCGATTTTTGTGTTTGGAAGTATGCAAAACAAAATAAAATGGAAGACTTTTTTCTTCATTTAGGTTTTTTTCTATTTTTTTGGAAGATAACCATCCTTCCTTTTCTGTTCCCTTCAATTCAAAACATACAATTAAGCTTAATTTATAACGGAACCAAATGTTCGCTGTTAGTGATTTTTCTTTGGCTGGTATGAATCATTAATAAAATAGATATCAGATTCTTCCCTTTTCCCGCTTTTGGGTCATATACAAATCATATATACAAGTTCATAAAATCCAAATGTCAGGCGGCTGGCTGCATTTTCCAAGCAGCCACAAAAATAAACTTAAAATTTTCACTAAATGGTGACTATGTAATGAATAGGTTACATCGTGTCTTGCTCGCCACCAGTGTCATTTCTTCTCCCCAGGAACCAGTCCAGACATGAGCTGATTGTTTGAGAGCATTCCGCAAACATGTACAGACAAAACAAGCATAGTCCTGTTTCAAGAAAGGACATACATTTCAGCCATATCATAAGATCCACGTGAAATTCATCTTGAAAGGCCTCACTTCTATTAGCAAAGCATATATCACAATTTTTTCCTCTAATTAAACAGGTTCCAAGCCATTTATAGTACATTAATATTCCATTTTCTGAAACTTCCTGTTGTAAGGAATTCATCAGCAGATTTTGCATTATATCAATGTGTTATAGCTTATCTGCAGCCTATAGAATCTCTAGACAATTTTACTGGCTCTAGTTCTTCATCCCTATATCAAGGAAGATACAGTTAACAGAATGCAGGACTACATAACAGCATTATAGAGGTTGCAAACAAACAGTAGGACATGGGAAACAGTGACAATATTGGAGCTCCTTCATCAATAAACAATAAGAAAGGATGGAGTGAAATTGCAAACCATTGGAAGCTTGTCATCAACATGTACAGTAACTATTCATTCTTTTTGCATTTCTATTGCACCAGGCAAGCGTAACTAATTATTGCATGAAATGAAGGAGTGAAAGTTGTTCTTTGATTAGGGTGGGATATTTACAACATCTGCTAACCCAGAACCGCCATTCAATACCTGACTAGACAGTTTATGCATGCTATGATTACTTGCCATGCCACACCACCAAGTGGTACACATGAAAGTATGTGAAATCCTCACATTAGAGTATACTCAACACATCATCAGAGACTCAAATCAACAAAACAAAATACTGTATCAAGCAAACAATTCTATTAAGATAATGGTTTGCTTTTCTACTACATATCTATAAAGACTTCATTTTAATTTGTGGCAAAGTTTGACAAGTACAAGACTGCCACCGCCAATAAGTTGCCAAAACAAGTTTTAATTTGTTTTACTTTAGAAGGATTCAGAACAGAAAAGGATATATAATTTAATTTCATTATATTACTCTGGCAGCCCATGTAGAAATGACAAGGAAATTCTTATTTAACTCATAAATGAAACAATCTCGGTATCAGGAGAAAGAGATAGTAAGGGTAACATACCAGCATATGCCACTGTAACACCTAATGCCAATCTCCCAAGTGCAGATAATACATAAAGGCAAAAAATCACCTGAAGTAAAAATATGCATAAACATTAGCTCCTTGCATGACTTTCCACCTAGTGCAAAATTCAAGTGTCAGAACTAAGATATTATTTAAGAAGCAGCAGCAGCAATAATCAAGCTCATCCGGATTGACTTCCTTATTGAAATGTTGCTTTTCACAGCAAAAGAAACCAAAAACAAGACGTGATTGTGTTCCCCATTATTTGATGCAATTTTTTTTTTTTTCAAAAGGTTATTGTCTCTGCCTATGGGAGAGTTACAGAAACTTCCAAGCACTACATGCAAGAAATGGAAGAATTTTTTCTGTAAAAATCCATGCTCATTGAGACCATATCTTTGCTGTTTGAAAGTTTGCACAATCCAGTGGCTGAAAACTGACTAGACTCATGCCCACTGATTTGTCAGGGATACGTATATGAGGAAAACAAAAGAAAAAAATGGGATCAACTCAAGTAAACAGAAGCATAAAAAATTACAGATCATGACCTCAAAGAGGTTAGCAGCAAAAATTATGAGTTCTAGAAAATGCCTGATTGCTAAAACAAAACTCAATAGATAGCAGTCATATAAGTTACTGCCTTAAGAAATAGCCTCTTGTCGTGTCCTGTGGCTGCAACTCTCAAAACAGACTCAGCTGCACCTATGGTGTTAGCCAACCACGCAACAATGCTATTAGCAGTGTCCTGAGATATTTGCCACTCAAGTGGATCAACTGGTACCCTAAACACATGTTTTCGAGGGAGTGAATTAGATTGGATGAAATGATGCCAGCTAATTTTAAAATTAAAGTGCACCTGTCTCCTGAATCTATACAGAAAATTGAAACGTCCCGGCCCACCCCCCCCCAAGCCAACAGA
Organism: Saraca asoca; assembly: GCA_026873985.1. Lineage (NCBI taxonomy): Eukaryota > Viridiplantae > Streptophyta > Magnoliopsida > Fabales > Fabaceae > Saraca > Saraca asoca. The sequence continues at coordinate 11,924 of JANHAO010023291.1, forward strand.
AGCCCAACCAAACGCA
>JANHAO010023292.1:0-11955 GCA_026873985.1 Saraca asoca
AAGATAGACAAAAACCACAAGTTAATGACTAATTAAGAGGTAAAATCAAGTATTTTTATAGGTACATTTTCTACTTATCAATGAGTCCCTGAGCACGATCGAGACCAAGTCCCTCGCTTCAATGAGGAGCCTTCGGCAGGCCTCACTTCACCCACTAGAAAGTGGCATAGTGAGGTAACCATGACATCCTTCCTGCGAAGCCGGCCTCACCTTGTCCATCATGAGGCAACAACATAACAAGACAAGGAGGAAGCACAAGGCTCGTAGCAATACCAAGCTCGCCACAACGATCCCCATGACACCCTCGAGCTAAGGATTTCTGCTCGGGATGCCCAAGTATCTTGCTTGGCACGACAACTCCAAGCATCAAGCACCGACAAGTTCAGGCCTACTGCCAACCTAGGAAGACCATTCTATAGCCTACTTTTTGTAGTAGCCGGATTGTAGCCCCTTTTTTCTATCTTTCTCATTTATATCTTGATATAATACCACTATAGCTGGTAATTAATGCATGTAACTCCTCCTTCCTTTATAAATAAGATTGCATTGTTAGAAGAAGGGGGAAGTCTGGTAAGCAAAAACTCTATCAAAATTACTTTCCAAACACATTAATAAAAGCTCCGTTGTGGACGTAGGGTCCCATGCCGTTCGGATTTAGTCGAACCACGTTAAACGTGTCATTTCTCTTTTCCTTCTTCCTCTCGGTCCTTTCCTTTCTGCACTTTCGAAGTAGCATTAAGTTCCAGAACTCCTTCCCGTTGGCTGAAGTTTGAGTCCTCTGTACAACCTGAATTTCATCGTCAACATTAGCTAAACTAAAAAGATTAGTGATTTCTTGTTGACGGTGAAATTTGGTTCTAGGCCAAACTCTAGTCAACCAATGTAGTTCTTGTATCCCAAGCTGTTTCAAACAATAAGAAAGATGATGAAGATGGAGAGAAGGAAGAACGACAATGGCATACAATGTTTTTAACATGGCTCGACTAAAACCAGGCAGTATTGGTCCCTACATCGATGGTAATTTCTATTTATCTGAAAAAAGTTTTACAGAGTTTTGGTATGGCTATCCTGACATCTCCTTTACAGAGAGTTCCTTCCTCTTATTTATAGAGGCTGGATAGGTTCCAAATGTAATTTTACATGTCACAAATACATCATTACAAACATTAAATGTACAAGATAGTGAAATCTCCTGCAATTCGGCTTCTACATGTTACTTTCTGTGGGGTAAGCCTCCTTTTGTCTACTAGGACTGAGGTCTGACATAAGCTTGTCTAGCACTCTATCTTGTCGAGCTTATACTTGGCTAGTTTGCCTTGCTTCGTGACCTCACGAGCTGAGATCCTAAGCTTAGGGTCATTGCTAACCTTACTTGCTTGCAGAGGAATGGGCTCGTACAAGATAACTCACTAAGTATGCAAGCTAGAGGTCGGTGTCCTTACTCTCAGTGAGCTGGACCTTCTTTGCTCGAACTCAGCTTCTACTGCTTTATGCTCTTGCAAGACCAAATTTTGCCTATAACATAAGCCCCCTAATTCCCAGTTTGCTTTGTAGGCTAGGAGTTGAAATTTTCTAAGGCCATATTTGCAATCATTTGTACGTTCAAAGTCTTTGCACTCGAACTATCATATTGTCACTCCAAACTTTCAATCTTTCATTTCATCTACCTTAAGCCATACTTCTCTTCTAACGACATTTTATAGCTATTGGCATGGCAATCTCATTTTCTCTGGACTGTTCAATTAAGGTCAGCTAGGTATCCTCTAGATTTTTCAAGAGATTGAGCTAGTATATTTATAGCCCAATGGCTCTCTTTCTTCTTCATGGAAGAATTTGATGGGTTCCTTTGCTAAATCCCCTGTATTTTTGATGGTTTGGCTTCCAGTGAAGCTTTCTGAGGCATGCATAGCCTACTGTAGAGGTCCAGGAGGCGTGAATAGCCTACTACATACGAATCCCATAGATAGCTCTTTATGCTGGCTGAGGGGGAGTCTTATATGGATCTCAAATTATTTCCTCATGGCTTTGCTATGATTTTTAACCCTACCATTCAGACTCCCATCCATTTTTTGAATTGGTTTGGGCAAGGAGCGACTGGCTAAGGAGGGATATAAGCAGGAGTAGTCGTACTTGCTGGTCTTCCTACTGGTAGGAGTTTGTTTCCCGGGAGCTGGCTTTCTTCTTTCTTATGGAAGCGATAGCTCTAGGTTTCTTTTTACTTTTCTTGTACTCTGAATCTTCTTATGTAAATTTACCTCATTGAATGAGGCCTTTTAATGAATAAGTTTTCTTTGTAACTCCTGAGTGTTGTATTAAATACCCTTGCACATAGCTGGTGATAACATGTATTTTTGTGAATAAATAAAATGTTTTTTTTTTTACCATTTGGCCATATCTTTAGTTAGAAGCGAAACTTGGCATCTAATCACCTTAATTGATAGTGGCATTTAGGTAGGTCACATGTAAGCTGTGCTTGGTAGAAAGTTGCATGCAAGCTATGAGCATTCGGTCGCATAAGAGCTGCAATGAGTTTATTATAACATCTTTGTGCTTAAACGAGCTTGGGGCTCTTACTGGACTTCAAGTGTTCGATAGTGCCTCTGCACCTCAAGGAGCTCATAGCTCTTTGCTGGATTTTGAGTGTTTAATAGTGCCTTCACACCTCAATGAATGATATATTTTCACTGGATTTTGAGTGTTTAATAATGCCTCCACACCTCAGCAAGATGATATCTCTTTGCTACTCCACACCTCAGCTCTTTATTGGATTCTGAGTGTTTAATAGTGCCTCTGCACCTCAACGAGATGATAGTTCTTCACTAGATTTTGAGTGTTTAATAGTGCCTCTGCACCTTAGCAAGATGATAGCTCTTCGCTGGATTCTAAGTGTATTGATGGGGTAGGCTTTGAGCTGTCTTACCCTGAATGATTTTTTCTCATTGGGATGTATCGACAGGGTAGACTTTGCACCATTTCCCTCCTAGATGTATCTGCATGATATTATCTCGCTGGGATGTATTGATGGGGTAGGCTTTGCACTATCTCACCCCCGGATGTATCAACATGATATTGTCTTGCTGGGATGTATTGACGGGGTAGGCTTTGCTCCATCTCACCCCCAAATATATTCACATCAAGATGATAGCTTCTCGTTAGATTAATACTTTCCACACCCTAAATAATCAGCTAGGAATGGTATTAAGTCCATATAGAGTAGCTCTCTTTCTATGCAACATTCTGCTGGATAATATACAAAGATTCAAAATTCTTTTATTAACTTTAGCATAGCCTTATAGGATCAAAATATGGTTTTAAAGGAGGGATCTTGCTCTTGATTAGCAATTTGCTGAGTCTATCAAGCCTAGTGCTCTGATGGCTTTACCACATAATCCTATAATTAACCTCTCTAGATGAGATCTTCTATGGCATTTTTCAGTGCCTAGCATTCCGAGGTGGTGTGCCTAACCTTATTATGGCAAGCACAGAATCTGCTCGAGTCCCTGAACTTGCTAGGGAATCTAAAAGGTCTTGGCTTTCTAAAATCTTCCTTGCCTCATTCTACTGCAAAGTTCCTCTCTTTCGTTTCGAACAAAATGCTATAGCTTTCATAGTGACCTCAATGCTGAGGTCGTTCAGCTTTTAATTTCTTCATGGGTTGGTTATTGGAGACGTGATTCCGATTCTCATCACTCCTCTTTTTGCTTTGAGGAGCACTAGCCACTTCGCCTTTATGCTTGGGTTCCTCCATGCCGAAGGTTTCCTCCCATCTTATTTGCTTGGTAGCTCGCTCATAGAATACAGTGAAGTCTCACACCAGGGACTTGTACAGGCTCTTGTATAACTTTCCATCTTTGTGGAGTCTAATCGAGATCATTGTCAAGATACTCTCTTCCGAGGGATTCTCTATAGAATTAGCTTCAAGCCTAAACCTGGCTATGTAATCCTTCAATGATTCATTTCTTCGTTGGAAGATCATAGCGAGGTGACAAGGGGTGCAAGCTATCTCTTCAATGCTTGGTATTGGTCAAAGAACTTCCTTTGGCACTCTTCCTAACTATTAACATTGTGTGCTGGGAGACTTCTGAACCATGCTCAAGGTATACCTCTCAATGTGACTAGGAAGGCACGACATTAGACCAGGGGTCAATTGTTTGAAGATCCATCTAGACATTGAATGCATCCAGATGGTCACAGGGATCGTTGTTCCCATTATACAATGGGATTGTAGGGGCTTTGAGTTTTTGTGGAAGGGGTTGCATTTCAATCTCCATAGAGAATGATGAACTCTCTTCATTGCGAGATTAATTGTTCTAAGACTGGGGGTGCTCCTCAAGCTATTTAAGCCTTTGGAGGACTTCCTTCATTACCAGGTCTTGCGTCTCAGACTGTGGCATAGAGCTTTCAGCTCATTGTGAGCCCCCAGATCATTGACTATCATGATCTTCGCGAGTCCCTTCCTGGGCTTCTTCATGTAGCTGCTAGAGTTGTGCTATAATTTTCTCTTGCCTTTGTGCACCTCGGGCTTGTTCTTATGCCAGCACTTTAACAGTTTCAGCCAATTCTCTTACCATGTTCTCAAGCGCTAATAGGGGTTGATGAGACGTTTGTGCCTCTTCGATTATAGGGGCAACGATAGGCTGAGGATGAGCTTCAATAGTAGAAATGTCTGCCAGCTGAACAACTAGAGTGTTAGAACTCCTGGTGATCCTTCTCCTCACCATTGCTACTATTTAGAAAAGGAATTGAGACAAAGAAGAGATCAAGAAATCTAAAAGCAGATGGTCTTTCCTCTGGCACCAAAATGTTGATGGTGAAATTTCATTTTGAGCCAAACTCCAGTCAACCACTATAGTTCTTGTATCCTAAGCTACTTTTAGACAAAAAGGAAGATGATGAAGATGGAAAGGAGGAAGAACGACAATGGCATGCAATATTTTTAATGTGTTTCAGGTAAAACCAAGTAGTATTGGTCCCCATATCCATGGTAACTTCTATTGATCTGAAGAAAGTTTTACAAAGTTTTGGTATGGCTATCCTGACCTCTCCTCTACAGAGAGTTCCTTCCTTTTATTTATAGAGGTTGAAGAGGTTCCAAACATAATTTTACATGTTACAAATATATCATTACAAATATTAAATATACAAAATAGTGAAATCTCCTACAATTCAGGTTCTGTAGGTTACTTCTGCGAGGTGGGCCCCCTCTTATCTACTAGGACTGAGGTCTGACATAAGCTTATTTGGTGCTCTATCTTACTGAGCCTATACTTAGGCAGTTTGCCTTACTTTGCGACCTTGTGAGCTGAGATCCTAAGCTTGGGGTCATTGCCAACCTTACTTGGTTGCAGAGGAATGGGCTTGTATAGGATAACTCGCTAAGTATGTGAGCTAGAGCTTGGCATCCTTACTTTTAGTGAGCTGGACCTTCTTTGCCCGAACTCGGCTTCTACTGCTTTCTGTTCTTATGAGACCAAATTTTGCCTATAACATTGCTTAATAAGGCTAACAATCTTCCCCTTTTTTATGTTGACAAACAATTTTAGATTGGTTTCAAAGTGAAGAAAAATGATAAAAAAAAATTCTTTCTCCCCCTTTTTAATTAAGAATAATATTTCATTAAAAAGAATTAGTTTGAAAATAAAATCTAAAATTTATGGAATTTTTGAAAAGTTTAAAGATCTTGAACTTTTGAAAATTTCATATTTTCCTCCTTTTGGTACATCAAAAAGTAATAAAATAAAAAATGTTCCAAAATTTAAAAAAAAAAAGAATTAGAAAACATCAATCAGAATTTGATCATAGAATCATTTATTAACTAGAATCGACATAAGATCTAAAGCATACATCACTTGTAAACTTCAGAATACATTAAAAAATATACAATAATAAAGATACTTAAATCATTCAGAAATATTATCACAACTTAAATGCAGCATTCAATCAAGATATCCAACATAGTATTAAAATATTTAGGCAATATAAGAATATCTGAAAAATATTAAAATATCTAAAATACATCACAAGATAATATCAACAATAATAATATCAAAGGGGATAACAAGGTCTAAGGAAATAAGGTTCAAATACAGACAAAAAAACTACTCAAGGGGTAGTTCATTCAACTTTTGCATCTCAGCATCTTCATCTTGTTGTTGAAGCCTTAATATGATTTCTTCAACTTGATCATTAAGTGAATTATGTCTTTTATTCAACTCTTTTTCAAGTTTGTTAATTTTTTCTTCTAAGAGTGACATTCTTTCTTCCATTATGTTGAACCATGCATCTTGACTTTCAGTTATCTTATTGGTTTGTTCCATCATGCGTTAGTGCATGAGTTCAATTAGTGTAGATAATCTAGCTTCAACTTCAGTGTTGATTACTTCTTGTGTTGATGTCTGACCAAAAGGTTGAGTGTGGATAGGTGTTTTGCTAACCCATTTTCCTTGATTATTTTCTGTAAAACCTATCTTGTGGAAATGTGAAGCAGTAAATATTGTCATTGCATTTGGGTGCAAAGCCAAAGATTCATTTGAAAGCTTTATTTTTGCTTTTGTGAAAAACACGTGAGGATCATACCATAAGGAAGATAACCAATATCTTTTCTTCTTGAACAGTTACTCAAATATTTCAAAATGAAATATGGAAAATTGAAATCAATTTGATTTTTAATAATCCACATCCAAAATAAGTCATCTTCCATTATTTGAGTAAAATTGGTGACCCTTGGCAAAATGACTTTGCACAAAGCATAATGTTGGATCCTATCTTCAGGAGACAGGCTGATTATGAGTAATCTTCCACTGCCATCTTTTGGGGTGGAGTAGGGAAACAACATCTTAACTGCTAGCTTCTTACTATATTCATTGAAGGATCCTACAGTAAGCTTAGGCATAGAATTATCAATTTCAAATTTGTTTGCAAAAATCTCAGAATCAATGACAAGCTTTTGCATTACATAACAAGACAGTTTGCCATCAACATTTGCTAAGTTGGCATAAAACATCTTTACAAGCCTGGGGTAGGTTGTATCTTTGAAAATCAGAAACTTTTCTAGCTTATACTTAGCAAATAACTCAAGCAAATGAGAGGTTTTAAACAATTGGTCACTAAAACACTTTAAAGGTTCAACTTTTCTATTTTCAAAGGCAAGCTAAGATTCATACTCATTTTAGGACATGAAGAATGATTCTTCTTCATCTAATTGAGTTGGTTTGACTGGTGATTTGTCCTTATGCCTTGCTAGGATCTTGATGTGCTTGGCCATTGTTGATGTGAAGATTGAAAGATACGATTTTCAGCATTTAGGGTTTTGATTTGATTTTTAGGGTTTTGATGTTTGGATGCTTTAGGAGAAATTAATCAGTCAAAATAGTGGAGAATGGTGATTTTAGTGTTTCTATTAGAAAATTTTGATAAAAATCATTTGAAAATGAGGTTTTTTTTTTAGATTTTTGAGAGAGAATGCCGAGAGAAAAGCGTAATAGAGGTTTGAAGTTATTGTAGCAAATGGGACTGGCTTTGATGGTGGTATTTATAATATGATGCCATAAATCGATGTATGCATTGAAGCAGAGGGCTAAACATTACTAATGCATCAATTGCATTTTGAATTTGTTCATTAGGAATTCATATGTCTAGCAATTTCAACAACAATTTCTACACACGTTGATGTACACATCGATTTGATGAAGAATAATTTTCAAAATTCCTTTTATCGAAAGTTAGGAAAAATGTATACTTCGATGCAGTAATCGATATGAAGACTATGAATAATAGAATACACTTTGATTACCACATTAATTAATTAGTTGTAACCACCTGTAATTGATGTGACAATCAATGCAACAACTGAAAGTTAGTTATTCTGTTAGAAACCGTTACAGTAGTTACAACTGCCTAACTTCCTCTCTTATATAAATGATTTTCTCATCATTTCTCAACACAATTTTTTACATTCTTCACAAATCAATCACAATGCACTAAGAAATCATTTGATAATGTTCAAAAAATGCTTTTCTCTATTTGCCTCATCAATTTCTAAAGAATCAATCAAGTTCTGGATTTAAATATGCTGAGCTTATCTTAGATAATGTTACACGAGTATTGTATTTCCTATTTTTTATTTCTTTGTTTTTAAGATTTCTAAGGATTTAGAAATCTTGTATAGGTTAGCAAGAACCTGTCATTCTTGTATTTTTTTTATAGGTTTAGAAGAGCCTATCCTAATTCTTCTAGGTTAGCAAGAAGCCTGTTAAATTCTTGTGTGTTTATTGTAAAACTGGTAATTTAGGAGCCTGGTAATCCTGATAGTTTTTTATTTTAATTTAAGAGGTCTTTCAGTTGAGAGAAAGATTAAGTAGAGTAGACTTGAATTGCAGTTTCAATTCAAGTTAAACCATTTTAAAAACTTATGTTCAAATTTTATTACTTTGCTGCATACAAATCTTTAATGCATAATTGTTATTCTCTACTATTTTACATTTAATCTTAGTAATCATAATCATATTTGTAATTTCAATATCGAATCAAGATAAAACAAAAAACATGTACAAATCTCCAACGAGAAAAGGGCAAGATCCAATTATCTTTCGCAATTTAAATTCTGCAATATTTTTTTACCCACCATTTGAGACCTAACAGTTGGTATCAAAGCTTTGGCTCTTGATACTCTTTTGTTTGATCAAAATATGGATTCAAATTCACCTATTTTCTCTAATTGCCCATCTTTGAGCAATCCACTTATCTTTGATTTTGAAAATTTTAATTTTTGGGAAATTAAAATCAAGATTTTTACTAAGTCTATAGATATTAAAACATTAGAAATTTTAGAATTAGGTTATGAATATCCTATAATTTGTGTCAATGGAACTTCTCAACTAAAATTTAAACTTTTGTGGATTGATAAGGAAGAAAGAAAACACTCTCTTACTTCTAAACTGAAATGGATATTTGTAAGTACATCACCTGCTAATGAATTCTCAAGAATTTCAAAGTGCAGAACAACAAAAGGATATTTTAGACACTTTGGAGATCACCTATGGCTACTACCTATGGCTACAGATTTGAGGCTAATAGCAAAAAGGAAGAACAACATTGTCTTTTGGCAAAGCATGAAAAACAAAAGGTTGAAAAGTATCCTATTTTTTACTGCAGTTCTTATGTAAGTGATTTATATGAAGCCAATAATTCTTATTATGAAACCTTTGATGATCTTGATAATTCTAATGATGAATCTCATGAGGATCCTACTGAACTCTGTGTAAAAATGCATGAGGCATTGTTTAGAACTTAAGAAGAATTAAAGAAAGTTAATAAGAAGCTAGAATAGCTGAAAATTAGGAATGAGGATCTGCTGAAAAGGGTTGAGTAGACTGAAAAAGAAAATACTAATTTAAACATTCTAGTTGAGAAATTAGTTAGTGAAAATAATGTCTGTAAGTATTGTGAATCCTACAAGTGTAAAATAGAGAAATTGAATAAGAATTTACAAGGATTTTCAAATAGAAATGCAAAATTGAACAATATGCTAGATAGTCAAAGAGAATTTCAAAATAAAAATGGCTTATGATTCAAGCAATATAAAAAGAAGAGATCAAACAAGAATCCTATACAAATTACCTGCTACTATTGTAATCACAAAAGCCACCATATCAGATATTGTCAAGTCTTGAATGGTGGGAAAAAAAAATATTGTAGAATTTAAATTGAGGAAGATAATTGGATCTTGCCCTTTTCTCGTTGGAGAATTGTATATGCCTTTGTTTTATTTTGATTCAATATTGAAATTATAGATATGATTATGATTAGTAAGATTAAATATAAAATAACAGAGAATAACAATTATGCAGTAAAGATTTGTATGCAGCAAAGTAATAAAATTTGAACACAAGTTTTTAAAGTGGTTTAACTTAAATTGAAACCGCAATTCAAGTTTACTCCACTTGATCTTTCTCAACCAAAAGACCTCTTGAATTAAAATAAAAAACTATCAGGATTACTAGGCTCCTAAATTGCTAGTTTTACAACAAAAGCATAAGAATTTAACAGGCTTCTTGCTAACCTAGAAGAATTGGGACAAATTCTTTTAAACCTAAACAAAAACACAAGATTGACAAGTTCTTGTTAACCTATACAAGATTTCTAAATCCCTAGAAATCTTAAAAACAAAGAAATAAAAGTAGGAAATACAATATTAGTGTTTGAGATGAAAATCTCAAACTATCTAAGATAAGCTCAGCAGATTTAAATCTAGAACTTGATTGATTCTTCAGAAATTGATGAGGCAAATAGAGAAAAGCATTTTTGAACTTTATCAAAAATTTCTTAATGAATTGTGATTGATCTATGAAGAATGTAAAAAATTGTGTTGAGAAATGATGAGAAAATCGTTTATATAAGAGAGGAAGTTAGGCAGTTGTAATTGTTGTAATCGTCTGTAATAGAATAACTAACTTTCAGTTATTACATCAATTGTCGCATCGATTACAGGTTGTTACAACTAATTAATCAGTGTGGCAATTGAAATGTGGTCTATTATTCACAATCTTCGTATTGATTACTACATCGAAGTAGACATTTTTCCTGACTTTCTATAAAAGGAATTTTGAAAATTGTTCTTCATCAAATCGATGTGTGTAGAAATTTTAAAGGCATAAATTGATGTATGAAGTGTAAAATAGTTGTTATAAAGCTTTTCTTCGAATAGGTTTTCTACCTCATTGTTTAGTTAAAAAAAGTTTGGATATAAGATCAACTGAGTTTATTTACAAGAGACCCTATGAAAATAAAAATAAGTCCTATGACTAATCTTCAATCTCTCTTGAATCATAATTGCATTCCTTTGAAACTTGAAAACAAATTAAAAAAGAGCAATAAAGCATAATAAAAAATTGATTGAAATTGTTTTTCAATGTAAAATTATTTTTTAACATCAAAATAATCATGTTAGCTAAAATAAAAAGATTAGTAATTCCTTAATAAGGCTAACAAAAGTATTGTTGGATCTCTTGATATCTTGAATGTCACTTGATCAACTTGCATCTATAAAATGAACAATAGAAACACATAGTTAAATCATGACATCAACAAAAATTATTTTTCAATATCAAAATTGAAGAACATGTACTAGCAAAGGCTAACATCTAAGTCAAGTGCTTCATGTTGAACCTCAAAATCTGTCTTCTTAAATAACAAACATAAAACAACAAAAAATCTACAAACACATCCACTTCTAAAAACATGCATGAGGGCCCTATCAAATATAGCACTTGGTTTCACATATTTGAATGTTCACAAAATCATTATAATGAGAAATAATACCCATGTCAGAGAAAACAAGAACAATCTCATGTAACTAGCAAAAGCAGCCATGCTTGACGATATCAGGTGTAAAGACAACCGTGAGGAAACGATAGATAAGTCGTAGGTTATGTATTACTTTGAATCTAAGCACTGTAGTTTATAGATTTAGGGATGGCAATCAAACGCGTAGAAAGTGAAGGTAAGAAGTGAAGAAACAAGATCGCGTAGCATTGCAAAATTGCAGTTCCAATTCACTGCAGCATTTATGATTTTCAAAAGAACTACAACTGTAGTGTGATTTGATTGTGACACTTGTCATATTCGCAATATTACAACTGCAACATGTGTTGCAACCTACAATGCACTGACACTTCATATAGCAGTCGTGTCTGCGTGTCGGTGTCATTTCCGACACCGACACGAAACGTGTTGGGCCTGTGTCCGTAATTTCAAAAAGTTCGGATACCCATTCCCTATTTCGACACGTGTGTCAAGCTCGATTCTGGGGCCGTGTCCATAATTTCAAAAAGTTCAGACACGCATTCCCTATTTCAACATGCGTGTCAAGTTCGATTTCTAACTTATTATTTGTTATACCCTGTTATTTAATATTATGAGTACTTATTTTCATATGAAAAAATAATAATTACAATA
>JANHAO010023293.1:0-11939 GCA_026873985.1 Saraca asoca
GTTTGTATTTCATGAAGTATCTTGTTAAAGGAATTAAAATGCTGGATCCATTGAAGAATTGGGTGGTAACCCTCAAGTGCACTTGAGAACTGGTATATTCCCCAGGCAGGAGTGAATAAGGGTGGATGTGTACGGAGATGTTTGGTCATGGGTACTTGGCAGACGTGTCAGGTGGTTTATGACTATGATTATATTATGATATGTTTGTTACCTCTTATAATTGTTCATTGAGGATCCGGTAATATGTTCTATTATTTCTCTTGATTATCACTATGATGACAAAATATCATGTTTTTCATTAAATAACTTTTTCCTAAATTGTAGTTGTAAAGGTGTATTTATTATTATGATACCATGTTTTATTCCTATTGTATTTTGTTAAATATCACGTTCTATTTGCTTAACTATTATGATAAATGAAATTGTTAAATTTGTTTTTAGAATATGATTGTAAAATGGGTAAACAGATTTTTATGGTAATGTATTTATATTTATATATATATGTATTTTCGAGCATATTTTTATATGGGGTTTCTGGGTGATCATGGGATTTGTTTACTCACTGAGTTTCTTAAAAACTCACTCCTCTCCTTCCATGTTTTTCAGATTCAGAAGTCTTCCTAGGTTCTCGTTCAGTGCGCACCTTCTGTAGAGATTGAAAGGTATAAATGGTGATATGATATGACAGTTGGATAGGATTGCAGATGCATATATTGTATGTGTTGTCTGGATGTCCAGTAGGATGTATGGTTAGTCTGGGCTACTGAATATAATTATGGTATTATACAGGTCTGATGGGCAAGTAGCTCTTGTTGATTGTTATATGGGCCATGTGGCCAAGTGTCCAAAAAATAGAGGAAACTCTGTCAGATTTTTAGTAGAATTATTATGCATGTTTTTAGACTTGTTTGTTAATTGTCATGACTTTTGGATATTAAATGCATGGTCAGGTTTGTAGGAAGGCTTTACTGGTGACTTCCTACGCTGGTCACGTTCCATAGATTGGGATGTGATATAAGTTCTTTGATACGTATATCTTTAACTTTTCTAATAAAATTGATGATATAGAATATTAAAATTTAATGTGATACCCTTTAATACTTACGAAACACTATGTATATTTTAAATCTATCATAGGAATTTAATTTAAAAGTAGAAATATAGGATTTTCATTTTAATTTCTTACTTTTTATCATTTAATAAAATATTTTAATCGATATAAATACTTAATTTTTTTATGCAAGTTATATGTAGTGTCCACACAAGCATTGAAAAACATTACATTAGACTTTTGGCTTTCAGATCATCACTTTAGTTGATAAAATACAAGGTAAATGAATAAAAAAATTTGATTAAAAAAATTGAATCTATCAAAGATTAAATTGAAAATAAAAATTAAACAGACACCAAATTAAAAAATTTACATATCTGTGAAACCAAAATAGTGTTTTACTCTAATATTATATTATATATAATTATTTTAACTTGCAGATCTTAGCTAACTTACAATTCTCAAATCTAGCTCTTAGCTCTAAAGATGAATTCTAGCTCGCAAGTTTCAGCTAGCTCGCAGGTCCTAGATATATCTCTTAGCTTTAAAGATGCGTTTCAGCTCGCAAGTCTTAGCGTTGTAACGTTCACCATTTGATAAATATTTTCAACTCCAACATTTTTCCTTTTACACTTTTTTAAAAAGTATATCATTTGATATAATAGTAATTTATATATATATATTTATTACAAATAAATTCTATAAAAAATGTTAACTTGTATGAAAATATCGTTAAATTTATACATAAAATCTTTTGATAACAGTTTATAAGAAATTATAAAAATTTTAAATACGTACGGAATGATGTAATGAGTTGAAATAAGGGAAAGAAAAACAATTTGTCAAATCTTTGGAATATTTAATATTTTTTTCATCAATCTGTGATGTGTGTATATTAAGGATTATAGTTTCTGATTTATCTAAATTAATTAAATTAATAATTAAAATAATATTATATCAATTAATTTAAATTATTAATAAAAAATTTTGTTAAATTTTTTTATAAATTTAATTATATATGTATAAGTCTCATCTAACTTGCAGCTCTCAATTTAAAAAATGTATTTTTAAATAACAAAACACTTAATACAATAAAATAAGTCCTGATTTTTAAGAAATCATTAGCATGTATTTAATTAAGTTGTCATTATTTATGTACTTATCAATAAGTAGTCTATGTTGACAACTTTGCTTTTGTTAAAAGCAAACAGAAGTGACCAACAAAACAAATGTACAATAAAGGCTACCCTTCACTTTGCTTTGAACAATGAAACGTCGTGTTTATGCAATGACGTTGGGTTTAACAGGAAAAAAAACTCCTGTTATACTACCATACGGTAACCTAACAAAAATAAAAATGGTCAAAAAACCTTCAATAGATAGATTTTGCCATTCAAAATAACGAGTAAAATCAAAATGCAGCAACAGTGGAGTGGAGGGACAATTTCCGAAGCATGAGATTGAAGATGGGAAAGAATTTTTGGGGCAGATAAATGAATAATGAGGATTGATGGGACTCTGTCAGAAATTTTATAAAATAACCATACCGCTTCAGCTTTTATGTCAATCATCAGCCATCAGTTTTCCTTACTTTTATAGAAATAAAAATATAATTTTTTATTTTAAATTATTTTGACTAAAATTTATTATTTTAATATAAAAATTATATATTTATTTTTCTTTTAAATTTACACGATATTCCAAATTATAAGGATAAAGTTAAAGATGAGAGCATGATAATTTTGAGGCATATTCTTCTGGATTGTAGTCAAAACTAATTTTTTTTTTTCCTTATAAGAGTTTCTGTGAATGTGACCTATCTCAAAATATCATTTGCTTCAAAATAGATCTCTTCATGGTCAAATAGGCCAAGTTTAGGCAAAAGCCTATGCACTTTGAGTTTAAGTCTAAACCTAAATTTAAATAATTTTAAGCTTATTTATAAATCCTAGACTCATGAGTATAAGCAAAATTCAAATTTAAGTCTATGGACTCAATAACAGAAACTCCTTATTCACTAAAAATAATATAGGAGAAAATAATGAATTATTTAAGTACAAAATATAATTAGGTTTGTAAAATAGTAAAATAATATTTTTTTTACATTTTATTTTAATTAAAATAAAAATAAAAATTTTATTTTAATTATTATAGACGACAACATTTATTTTAGATTATAATTTTAATTTTTGATACACTTAATAAGAACAAATATTAATAGAGTAACTAATATATATATATATATATAGAAATATAAGTTTTGTCATTTCTATAAATTTTCTAACATCTTCTCATCAATATAATATAATTAACTAACAATTTCATATTCTTCATATAATAATTTACAAATATTATATAATTAACGAACAATATTATTATATAACACGTAATTATATAATGGCAGGAATTGAAAAGGCTTTAGATTAGAAAAGAAAAAAAAATAATAACTAAGAAACTGTAGTATTGTTTTCAAGAATATTTTAAACCACTAAATATTCTTGAATGCAAAATATGATATTTCTGTTACCAGTCTGACTGTTAATGAAAATATGAATTAAAACATTCAAAATGATAACAATGGATCCCATAAGGAAAAATGATTTTTCCTATGACGATCAGGATTTATTATTTTATTACAGAATATTTGATTCAATTATAACTATTTTATCTTTTTTTATTACTCTCTTAGTTTCATGTATAAGTTAATAGATTTAATATCTTTTTTGATTTTTTTAATTAATTTCTAACTTCAAAATTTTATTTGGGAAGAGAAGTTGCAACCTATTGCTTCTATTCACATTACAATTCTAGTCTAGTATTAATTAAAAAAAGTGACTCCAAATAAGCTATTAGTGTCAATAACTTGTATTTAAAACTATAATATATACTAATGATATAGAAAATTACATACATCATGAGTATCTTTCTGTGGAGGTATTATATATTAAATTTTAAATCAAGAGAAATTTCTTACTTGGAAAAAAAAAAGGATATGTTGATACAAACAAGTGTTTTCTTTTGGAAATAAAATAAAATATTTGCTTTAATCTCTTTTACTTATTAATGCATAGTATGCATGAGTAAATGAAAGAACTAAAAAATTAAAAAATTTGACATTTATTTTTTTACTAAAAATATAAAGCTTGTGATTATACAGTCAATTTCACTAAATAATGTTATCTTTTATAAATATATTTATCTTATAATATAACTTATTAGATATTATATTTTTTTTAAAAAAATATTTGCATACACAATGCATTACAATAATTATTAAAATATTAAATTAATTAATTTTGAATTATTAATTAAAAAATTTTAGAAATTTTTTCTAAATGTAATTAATAATTAGACTCGGACTTAATCCAAGTAAAGCTTGGGTCTAGTCCATTATGTATAAAGGCCCAACCCAATTAATGGACTTAAACTGATAACCTAATATAATGAATTGGACTAATAGTCTATTGGACATAGCCTAATAAACTCAAACCCATGAACATCCCTACTTCAAAAGTACCCCTTCCTTCTACTTTTTTGGAAATATCATTATTTTGATGGGTTGGGCTTTCCCTACCTCAACTCATCACTTTGCAGGCCCGAATTGGTTTTTGGCTTTTTTGGTAACTCAAAGGCCCAATCTTTAATATCCTTCTTTCTGGCCCGAATTGGTTTTGCAAAGTTGTTTTTTGTTGTGCTTTCTCCCGATATTGTGCGATTTGGTGTTCTCTTTTGTTTTTCTTTCAAGCATCTGCCACTGCATACAAGATTTTTAGGATGTTTGTCAAATTGCTGAAGATTGAGTTGCTGATTGTAAAGGGAGTTCTAAACATATCGAAGGTTGCTCAATAAAAAAAAAAAACTAATTTACTAAACATAAATAACATATTTATGATGAAACACATCACATGGACAACACTAGTCTTAACAAAAAAGAAAGATATTAAGTGACATATGATGTTTTCTTTTGAGCTTTCTTCTTCTAGTATTTTAGGTTTTGAATTCATGATGTGTCTTGAGTGACTTGTCACTTTTCTTATAAAAATAATAGAATAAACCCTCCTTTTTTGTACTTATAAAATTCAAATTTTCTCACTTTAGTCCTTATGAAATATTTTTATCAATTTTATTTCTATGAAATATTTATTTTTTTGATATTGTCCTTAGAGGGATAAAATCAAACAAATTAATCTTCGTGTAAACGCTAATTGGGAGATAAAATTACAAAAATTAATTTTTTATAGGAATAAAATTGATAAAAATATTTTATAGGAGCAAAAGTGAGAAAAATTGAATTTCACAAAGATGAAAAAAAGGGTGTTTACTCAAAACAATATATATAAGATTATAGATTAAAACACTATTTTAGTCCCTCACAAATATAAGATTTTTCAATTTAAGTATTTATTTAATTTTCATTTTCAATTTGGTACTCAATAGATTCAATTTGATTTAATCAAGTTCTTTTATCCATATATTTCTAACAAAATCAATGATATAGAAAATTAAAATTTAATATGATACCCTCCAATATTTACGTAACATTATGTATACTTTAAATTTATTATATGAATTTAATTTAAAAGTAGCAATATAGGATTTTCATTTTAATTTCTTTATTTTTATCATTTAATAAATTATTTTAATTTATATAGACAAATAATTTTCTTATGTAAATTATATTTAGTGCCTATAAGTATTGAAAAACATCACATTAGACTTTTGGCTTTCAAATCATCACTTTAGTTAATAAAATACAAAATAAATAAATAGAAAATTTTGATTAAAAAAACTGAATCTATCAAGGATTAAATTGAAAATAAAAATTAAATAGATACCAATTTAAAAAATTTAAATATCTGTGGAATCAAAATAATATTTTACTCTAATATTATATTATATGTAATTACATGATCCAATTAGTGTTATCTATGACACTTTTAGGCCCTTCTCATTAATTTCTTTGGTGAGGGACAAGCATATAACTAACAAGTATTAGCTTGGAAATTTGGATCCACGTAAATCCCTCACCTTTTGGGTGGATGGTGATAGAAATTTCATAATTTCTCATGCCATCTATGCCAAATTTAGGATAACAGAAGGATTAAATATAAAATAAAGAAGAAATTGTTACATCCTTAGATCATGAATTTTGTTTTTGAAGCAATTTTGACACAAAAATATATAATATACTTCAAGAGTAAATTTTTTCCTTACTTTTCCATGATCAATCAGGAGATAAACTTAAATGCGATCGTAAGTTGAGACATTATGGAGTGCAGATAAGACCTGTCTCATAAATAATTTAACACATAATTGACTCACCTCCTATTAGGGTTGTCAATTATAGGTCTACACTAAACTAAAGTATCACATCTAATATATTAGGCCTTAAATCCAAGAGATACAATCCAACCAATTGGATCACTCAGATATTCAGGTTTTCAGGTTATATTTGGACTAAACAATCAACTTATTTTTACAAACTAAAATATCAATCAATTGAATTATAATAATTATAAAATATGACAACATTCTTTTGCTTGGGCACACATTGATGGGGTTTTATGTATTCTGTAAAATCATTTTGAAAATAACTCTAGGATTGAACAAATAACTGATCTAACAACACATTAAGTACCTAAAAAACATGATCCAATCAATGAAACAATTAACTCAGATGATGGATGGGAAGTATACTATTTAACCATATCCACCATTCATAATCACATAAACTAGTTATTCCATTGATATGATCACATAGATGTGATGATGTACTTACACATATAACATAGCCAATTGATCCACTTATACTTTTATGTAAAAGTCCTTATTGTGGTCTTTCTCACGAAATCCACCAAATCTTTCTAGGAAGATTAATATAGTTTCTAACAAATTAATCAACATCTCAAAAGAGACAAATATAGTTAATCATACAAGAAAAGCAATGTTCTGAATAAAAATCCCACGAGGAAGTGACTGTAGTAACTTTTTCATAAACGAATAATAACAATATATCTCTAAAAAGATACATATAGTTTCTTATGAAATCACATTGTTTTAATCAAGACAATAACATTAATCTTGAGATTTAATGCCAGAATAAGTTCATCATTAAGCCAAAATGACACAATTTTTCATTATATGCATATACCAAAATGTACAAGTCTAATGACCAAATGCAACATATTTCTCATGAAAGACATGTTTTTCTAAGAAAACATTCATATCCTTAAATATTTCATAAAAGCATTGACTTAAGTCACTCCAATTTAACAACATTATATCTAACATGATATATTAATTATAATTAATACACATAAAATTATAACTATTGGACTATATCCATCGAGAGTCAATATACAGAAGCACAATTATAACTTTCTTCCACCTGGCCCATCACATCAAAGGATAGAACATACTCTTCATGTAATTAGTCAAAATCTATAATTTTCCACCTACGCAACTCTCCTTTAATAAAACAAAATCATTAAACTTTCTTTTAATAACTCTGACAATCAAGAAATCTAATTAATCTTTTGTAGCTCATGAATAATAATAAAAAAAGCTTCCATATTATTCAAGAAAACCAAGTTACAAGCTATTATCAAGTATATAAATAAAATTAATCATAAACATTTCAATTAACCTTAAAATAAAGGTAAACAAGATTGATAATGCATCATACAATTTAATTCAATTCATCGAAAAGGGTATAATTAAAACAAACACTATAACAAGATTTCCATTTTCCGATGTCCTTTTTTATGTCCTTCCAATGGCCAAATAATTCCATTGAAAATGAAGTTGGAACATGGAAATATTGTATATGAATTTTTCTGACATCCAAAAATGTTGAAAAAAAATGAAATGGCAAGTTTTTGACATCTTAGTTCGTCAAAAACTGCAAATCAAGTTTTTTAAAAAAAAATTGAAAAATTCTTTTTTTTCCTTGTGTCTTAGGATATGATGTGGCAATTTTCGATGTCCTTAAAGGTTAAAAATCCATAAGAAAAATTAAGCTTTTGACATCATGAATTTTTAAATAGGTTTTATTTTCTAATATCCTTATCCATCAGAAAAATATCATATGGGAAATCCATCAAATAATAAAATTTTTTTATTTTACATCAAGTAGTCCCCTTTTTTATTCATTTGCCTCTACCTTAAACCCTCAACTACCCTATTGCCTTGATGCCAGGTTGCCATCGTCCATCATTAGGTTGGCTCTTTCACTTTGTAGCTTTTTTGTTTTCTCTTAGGTTGTACTATATGTTTTTGGCTTTCTACATATACTAGAAGCGAGGGCATGAAGGGAAAGCTGTCACCTTTGCTCAGAATCAATTGCTTCTTTCTTTTAGAAGTGTTTTTGCTGGCTACTTGTAAGTGTTCAATGCTAGATTGCTGATTCCTTTTATCGATTTTGTTTAATTTGTTGTGATATATGAGATTTTCATTTTGTTTGTTCATTGTTGTATTGCTATATTTTTGTGGAAATTTAAGTGGGTGGGATGAGTTTGAAGGCAATTTGTTTTGGGGGACAGTCGTGGATTTTATAGAGTTTGAGCATAGTTATATTTTTAAAGTTTGTTCATGTTTGATGGAATTCCATTTATATCAAGTTACTTGAACTATATTTGCTCGCATAATAGAAACTGGAAACATAGTTTACTAATTGTTAGGATTTATTTTCCCTGCTAATAATTTTTAATTTCAAGGTGATGAGGTGAGTTTGTTCTGGGATTAGTCGTTGTTGGTTTGAAATTTTTGTTATTACTATTATAGGGCAAACTATTTTGTCAACAATTTCATCATATTAGCATATTTGTGAAAGTTTAATCTTGAGTTCTTGTTTCAAATTAACTGATACTTTTGCTGGCTAACTATATAGTAGTTGTTGCACAATTACTTTAACTATATTTTGGGTATAAAAATCATGATATAAATATTTGGATAAGAAACATTCGGGTTGGAGATACTTAAGCAAGTTGTGCTTTTAGCACTAAACTTATGGAGTAATTTGGTCTTTTGATGACATTGCTGAGGGAGGTCTTGTGATTTAGCTAAGCTTGTGAGTTTGGAGAATTAGTGTCAATGTAACACATTCATTTGCTTCCTCTGAACACTTTTCTATTAATTTGATTAAGGCCTCTTTTTGTGGTTTGGTGGTTGTTTTTACCTAATTTATGTGTTGTGAGCGTGAGAAGTTTAACTCCATTGTTCAAATTCCTTGTTTGCTATTTCAATTCAGTGTATTTTTTTCCTTTTGTATTTTGTCAACTATGTTTGAGAGTTGTCTCTTCCACTCTTTATATCATATTCTTACTATTTGTCTTAAAATCTTGCTTCTCTTAATGTTGCAAAAAAAAGAATTCGATTGGTTTGACATTGTATATGGACAGTCAATTGAAGAAAATCAAATTGGTGCTTCATAAGCCTTTTATTTTTGATTATTTAGTACAAGATGTACTTCCATGCTTGAGTGGTTGCTATTTTTTTTATGTTACTTAATTTAATCAACATTTGCTTAGATTTAAGGTATTTTTCATGAGTTATTGTAATAATTTGGTTAGATTTATCATTGATTTCTTACAAATGAGATGTTACTACTATTGTTATTATCAAGTGTATTTGTAGAGGTCTCTTAACTAAATATTTATTTATTTTTTTTCTGTCAAGTCATAGTTTCTGACATTCTTTCTAATGTATAAGGGCATCGGAAATAATAGAGCCATTGGAAATTGTTTTTGACGTCCTTTTTGACGTCTTTCGATGTCCTTCCCCGATGTACAAAGACGACGAAAATAATTTTTGACGTCCTTTTTTATGTATAGAGACTTCTTCTAATGTCTTTTCTAACATTTAAGGATGTTGGAAATAATGATATGGCATTACACATCATTTTTGATATCCTTTCTGATGTATATAGATGTTAGAAATGATTATGTGTAATGACACATCATTATTTCCGACGTCCATAAACGTCAGAATTGATGGATACACATATTATGTCATTGTATTTTTTTGACATCTGTGGATATAAAAAATGTCACGTAGCATTATCACATCATATATTTTTTGACGCCTAGGAGCATAAGGAAAGACGTGGGAAATTTTTGACAATCGGAGACATCAAAATTTTTTTTCTAACTAGCTTTTTTTTTTTTTTACTTTTGTTATTTGTCAGAAAGTCGTTAGAAATTCACTATTTTTGACATATTTTCATAGGTTTTGGATATCATAAATTTTCATTTTTCTTGTACTGAAACATATACGTCAAGATCTAAACCAATAATATCATAGCACCAAGCTATTAAATTCTTTGAAAGCAAATTATAACACTACCAAATTTCCATAAGTCTCTAGCATACCATCTCATGACATTTGAAACATAATTTTCAAGAAATCCTTTATATATAATTAAGTTCATAATTAAACTCATTTTCAAGCTCCAAATAAATAGTGTAATATATCAATATCATTTATATTAAATAAGACTTAATGCAAACTTAATTAAACATATTCGAAATATTAAGAAACAATTTATTAGTTTTGCTCCTAAGATTCCTTAGAATCATATTATAATGTATCAGAAATTATTATAATATGACAATAATCCCTAATAACGTATACAAAAGGCATCAAGCCATCCAATAATATATCACAATATTTTATTTAATATCATTTCATGTTATAGTCTAAAATTCTCATGACAATTTTATCACAAATTATTCAAGAAATTTAAACTACAAATCATGCACATTAACATAACCCCTTCAACACAATTATTGTGCACATACACTACATGACATAGAGGTTATCAGCCATGATAAATGTGCAATAATGTAAAATTTCATTATATGCAATATTTTAGCTCCATTCATAACAAGAGGATTCTCAAAAATATCATTTACTAAATCTTAGGCCTTTATTAATCTAAGCAAGACTAATAATAAATAATAGATTATTTTGATTTTGTTACACCATCACTTGTAATTATAAATAATATAATTGGTTTAAATAAGATTAATTTAAGAGAGTATATATCATGACTTCCGTGATCATATAAAAAATTGTAAAATTTCATAATTCAAATATTCTCAATTTAGAAAGAACATTAATTAAATTTTTGTGCTCTTCTTTGAAAAATATTTACCTTTCATAAATACTTCAAATATCATATATCATAAAAAAGTATTTATAAGTAATTTTAAAAATATCAAAGATATTTGTATATGATAAAAATTAAAATTATGTACTCTCACAAATGTCAATATCCTTAAAATTAAGTTGGTATATATCTATATAAATGATCATGTAAAATAATTATATGGAATTTACATCCATGAAGGATAAACTAAAATTTTTAATTTTTATAACTAATCCAAAATATTGGAGTACTAATTAAAAATTTTCAAGACTAAAGTTTGCGAGAAAAATAGTCTTTTCAAAATAATTATAAGAATATAAATTCTTATAAACAACTTTTAATTACAAGTCTAATCTAAACTAATTCACTACAAAAAAAGGCGTCGTTAACGGCGGTTTCCTAGTGGCGATTGTAAACAACCGTCGCTAAAAACACGGAGGTTCTAAAAATCGCATTTCATCTCTGGCGCTTTTTTATCCCCATTTTATTTCACTAAAACCAAATTTCCTTTCAGGAAACGAGGAGGTAAAAATTACTGTTTTTTTAGCCTTAGCTTCTTGTACTGTTAGATCTGTAGATACCATTCAACAAGATCTGCAGGAATTCAGGAAATGAGGAGGTAAAAATTGCTGTTTTTTCAGCCTTAGCTTCTTGGATTGTTAGATCTGTAGATACCATTCAACAAGATCTACAGGAATTCAGGAATCTTGGGCTGTTAGATCTGCAGATACCATTCAACAA
>JANHAO010023294.1:0-11935 GCA_026873985.1 Saraca asoca
AGAACATTTATATTAATTCTAGAAAAGATTATAAGTAGAGGAATGGTATCTCACTTAGAAAGTTGTTTTACTTAATGAATTAAGACACTTTGAGAATTATTCCATAAAAGAGTTTATGAGTTTGGACTTATTAGACATAAAAGGGGTGCCTGAAGGTTAATGAGTTTGGACTCGTTAAGGAGTATGGACTCTTTAGGCTAAGAGAGCAACACACAAGCTTTGGGTATCGAGCCTAGTTGTGCATCCCATTCACTTTGTAAAGTGGATAGCATAAGCAAGGGTGACACCCTATCTTGTGCACCACACTTACTTGCTCCCTACTCTTGCTTGTGCTCTAATCTCTTCTATTTAAAAGAGTAATGTTGATGGTGAAATTTGGTTCGATCCAAATTTAGCCAACCTGAAGAGTTCTTTAGGACTCAAACTACAATCCAGTCAAACAACAAGAGATGGAGAAGAAGAATGGTAAGAATGCAGAAGGATTTTTAGTGTGGTTCAGCTAAAATCGAGCAGCATCGGTCCCTACATCCACGATATTGTATTATTGATTCTAGAGGAGTTTCTACAGAGTTTCAGTATGGTTTTCAGACCTGGCTTACAATGATTTCCCTTTTTTTATTTATGGAGGCTGGGAGGTTACAAATGTAATTACATAATTTATATTTCTGTTACATCAAATAATAAATGTACAAGATAATCTAGACTACTGCAAAATGATTTTGCAGGCTACTGGCTGACTTCTGTAGATTATTTTTTACAGGTGGGCCCTACAAGCTACTTGTTGTATATTGGCCCCACAAGTCAAGTTTGAATGGATGCTTACTTCAGGTTTACCCTCGGTGAGCCCTTAGCTGGGTGAGATGTTGCATCCCGCGAGCTACGACTCTTGATCTAGCATCACTACTGTCCTTCGATCAGCGAAATTGAACTTGCAAGCTCGCAGTAGATGATGCAAGCTCACACAAGGCAAATCATTGGCTATGCGAGCTGAGGCTTGTCCCTTAGCGAGCTGGGGCTTCTGCCTTGTTCTGTGCTCTTGTAGCTAGCGATATGATAATCTTAGTTCTTTTCTAATTTGGACTTATTATGGCTAGGCCTTTGTCAGCCTATTTCATGTAATACCAAAATACACCCACAACAAATAAGATGCCAAACCTTTATGGTAGAATGAAAAACCCTAGCACATGTGTTGTGTGCCAAAAACCTCTCTCTCAGTGTGATCTTCTTCTTATCTCTTTTTTGCATTCAAACACTAACCTTGTTGAGTGAATATGTGATACCTTGGAAGGCTAGCACTTCTTAAGCTAAGGAGATAATTTTCCTACCCTATCTATTACATGAATATTGGTGGAGACTTTGAATAAAATTGGTTCATGAATCACTATTATTATTGGATATCAAATCTAAAGGAGTTGCCCAAAGACAACACAAAAGACTTGATCACAAAGCTTGTTCGTGAAATTTAGATTTGAAGACTGGGGATTATGAGAATAATTCTTGTTAAGGTATAATTCAAATCCTTGCTTTCAAATTATTTGAATTGTATAAAAACTTTATGAATTAATTTGTAAACAACATGATTTGGACTTAGGAAAAATTTTAAAATTTTATTGCACATACTTGATGCTTTTGATCTATTATTCCTAACAACATGATCATTTATTTGGTAAAGCCTTCTGGAAGTTGCTAAATAGAGTTCAAAAAGTAGAAATGGAAAAAATAAATCCTTTAATGGTTTCCCATTGTGTAAAAATCTTGGATAGAGCTATTAGTTCTTTTTCGGACCAAGAATATAATTTAAAGTGTGTATATGCACTCTGAATGCTATTCTTGTTGTAGTTTACTAAAAATAATGGGGTTACTAGAGCCATCTGATTTTAGTATCTGACTCAAGTGGGTTTTCATGACTATCTCTTATTTATGATTTTATTGTAATTGTAGTTATCTGGTCATAGTTGTGTTACTCTAATGGAATTATCAATTTAAATTAATATATTTCTCTATATTTGTGGCTAAAAATAGAAGAGCTTAATCCAACATTTTAGGTTTCCAAGTAAAAGTAATAACATTCGATAGCCATGTAAAGCGCAAGGCAGGACTCATGTAGTGGTATTTTGAAGGTGGTAAAGGTGATTGTCCAAATGATGGTTATTAGGTTTTTCTTTCATTTTAGTTTCATTTGATTCCTTCCCTTTAGTATGATCTACCTCAAAAAGTTGGTAAAGCTCTCCAATATTTTTTTTTGGCAATAAGCATAAAAATGATCATTATAATTGTCTCATGTTATCCGATGCAACAAAATTAAATAGACCCCTTACTATGACTAGAAAATGAATAGTAGTTTGTTTTGATACTAAAAAATTTTGCTTTGTGTTGAGGAAATCTTTGAGCCAATCATTTGTTCTAAATTAGCATGAGAAATAAATTTGTATTGAAGATTAGTTTAAGGTTGTTCAGATGATAAAAAATTAAGATGATAATTGTTATGGATATTTTTCGGACAATGCAAAATGGGCTGATCGAAACCCAATAGGAAGCTGAGTCCAGCCAAAAAGGGCTCGAATCACCCAACAATGGAGGTCACTCAACGGAGGCACCCGCTCACTAGCTGCAAGCCTGGGACGTGAAACGAGATCGAGACAGGTTCCAGCTCACCGAGAATGAACTTCATCTCGTCAAGTGAAGCATGTTGCTCTAGTCGTCTTTTAGGAAACCTGTTTGGACTAGCTCGCTAAACCCACCAACATAGCCAATAGGTCACCCAACACGAGCTCGAACTCCCTAATGAGCTATCTTAAGGATTATGTACAAAATACCGGGGTCTAGTCTGCCCCCAAAGGCATATTCTCCCAACCGATAAGTCAGCCCCCTAAACCGACACATCAACCTCCAAAATTTGACAATGAAATGCCAAGTATTTATTACTTGTCAAGCATTTATTGCCCACAACGGTGAAAATAATCATTTTGCTATTTGTCAAATTACACTTGTAACCCCCCAGCTTCTATAAATAGGGAAGGGATATATCATTGTAAGTAAGTAAGAAATTACATGCAGACATTCTGCAGAAATAGTGAGAGAATACTTACATAGTGAGAAAGCATTGATACTATAACTTTGTTCAACTAAATAGAGAAACCACTGCATTAAAAGGAATACAAAGTACCGTGGGTAGAGGGGCCAAATTGGCTTTAGCAAAATCATGATAAAAGCTTCTATGTGCATTGTTCTTCTTCCTTCTCACTCTCTTTTTTGTAAAAACTCGAGTTATTAGCTTGCAGTTTGTGGTATTGGAGAACCATTTGGGTTGATGAAAATTTAGGTTCACTGAACTAAATTTCACTGTCAACAATAATATAAAGCTAATCAAGATCAATAGGAAGAAATATAAGATGTCATAATGGATGATTATCAATTTCAGGTCTCAAATTTGTAATATCTCAAAATTTTTAGTTATGAGGATCTAGAGTTTATTAATGTTTATGAGCATCTCTCTTTCTTTCTCATCTTTGAGGTTTTGTTGTTGTAATGGGCATTTTCTAGTACCACACAAATGGCCTAGCAAAGGCCCAATAGAAGATGAGACTAACCTAAGGAGGCCCAGATCTTTTGAGGATTAGGATCTCTCGACAGAGGCATTAGCTCGCTAACCACGAGCTCGGGGTGTAGTATGAGGCCAAGGCAGAAATCCAAGCTCACTAGAGGGGTCCCAGCTCACATAGCCAACAGTTTGCCTAGTGCAAGCTCGCTTTGCCGAATGCAAATTTGACCTCACTGCTTGAAGGACAATGATGATCCTAGGGCGAGGGCTCAAGCTCGCAAAACGTATCATCTTACCCATCTGAAGGCCCTGTTGAGATTGAGCATGAGGCAAGCACCTACCTAGACAACCTGCAAAGCTAACTGACAAAAAGTAGTTAGAGGGGCCCACTCATAGAAAGCAAGCTACAGAAGCCGATTCGCAGGAGTCTATATTGTCTTGTTCTTTTATTATTTGATGTAACATATTTGTAACTTATAAAATTACATCTGTAACCCCTAGCCTCTATAAATAGGAGGGGGAGATCATTGTAAAGGGGGAGGCCAGAAAAGAATATAGGCAGAAACTCAACCAAAATAACAAGAGAGTACTTGCATAGTGAGAGAGCACTAATACTATAAATCTATTCATCTAAATAAGAAGCCACCGCAATACAAGGAATACAAACCACCGTGGATGTAGGGGCCAAAATGACTTTGGCCAAACCATGATAAAAAGTTTCTATGTCTATTATTCATCCTCCTTCCTGGTTTCATTCTTGTTAAAACTTGTATTACCAACTTACAGTTTAGGGTGTTGAAGAGCCATTCAGGTTAACTAAGATTTGGGTCTATTGAACTAAATTTTTTGATTAACATTTTGGCACTAGAAGGAGGGCCTCTAACTGCATATTTTCTCTGTGATTCACCATTTAACTGCAATGGTAAAGGGAGGAACTATCAGGAACACTAGTGCCACCGCTGGCCAACCTAATGATCCTATAGAGCAATAAGGGTTACCGCTAGGGGGCTCTCTTTCCTCTACTATGGGCATCTCTACTACCCCTATGATGGCACTATTAACCCCTCACTAGCTTGTTGCTATTGAGGCTAAGAGAGTTCAAGCATGGCACCAACGTTAGGAAGTACTTGAAAATACTGTGGAAGAATTGGCCGAAATAGTTAAGATACTAGTGCAAGCACAAGCCCAGTGAGTGCAAAAGTAGGATTAGGTCGTTACATCCAAAAGGGTCTGGTGCGCTGATTCAGCTTATCCCTCTCGTTCATGGATGAAGTCCAAGGTTCACTGAGCTCGTAAAAGTAATGATGGTCAACAACCTGAGAGCTCTCATTGGGTGAAAAGTTCAAACAAGTCCAGTTAGGGACATACCTTACGTCACTTCTCCTATAACTAGGAGGGAGAAAAGAGCCAGCTATCTTCTAGCTAGCGATTTGAAACACATTACCTAATGGTTGAAGAACTGTTCCAAAGGGTAAAGCAATTGGAAGGACGCCCACGAACTCAGAATAGTTGAGATTGCTACGAAGAGATGACTCTATTTACCAGCAAGATAGAGAAATGGCCCCTCTCTCGCAAGCTCAAAGTCCCTATGATCTCATAATATAACCAGGACGATAATCCCTATGACTACGTAGATGTATTTAATATCCAGATGAATCTCCAAACAACCAACACTCTGGTCAAGTGCCGTGTCTTTCCAGCTACATTAAGGGACATTCTCTGGGCATGATTTGAAAATCTCCTAGCTTGCAACATTGGCAGTTGGGAAGAATGTCAAAAGAAATTCATCAATCAATACAGATCATTGAAAAGGCAGCTCATACCACCTTGCCACCTCGCAATGGTCTTCCAGTGAAAGGGTGAATCTTTGAAAGATTACATTGCCCAATTCAAGCACGAGGTTTGCAGTGTGAAAAACCCGTCAAATGAGAGCATCCTGATAGCTATCTCAACTGGACTCAATAAGGATAAGAAGTTGTACGAGGATATATACAAATCCCCAGTGAGGGACCTAGCTAAATTTTACGAGCGAGCTACCAAGGAAATCAAGTAGGAAGAAACCTTTGGTCCAAAGAGGTCTGAACACAAGGATAATGCAAGTAGCTCTGGTCAGAGGGACAAAGATGAAAATGTCCAAGACGGTTCTAACTATTGACCTACGAAGAAGTCCAAAAGTGAGCAATTTCAGCATAAAGGTCACCATGACGGCTATAGCGCTCTATCAAATACTCAGGAGCACATTTTCACAACTGAAAAAGATAGAGAAAACTTCAGGAAGCCTGACCCTATAATGACTCCCAATAGATTTAGAAATATGGGCAAGCTCTGCGCCTACCATGAAGAAGTTAGGCATAATACTTCGAAATGCTGAACACTTAGAGATGTAATTGAGGATTTGATTAGGAGACATCGCTTACGGGGACTATATGGTGCAATCTCTCGAATGGCGATCCCAACAGTCTCGACAACCACAACGATAATGTCCCCAGCCTTTTAATCTTTTCTTTTTGATATATGTTATTCAAATGTAAATAAAATATCCTAAATTTTTCTATAAATTCTAATAATAGAAAATTTCTGGATAAATTTTCAGGAAAATCTAAACTTGGACTCAAGTTTGGCGATCTTGTAGTGTTATTCTTTTTGAAACTCATAGGTTGAGAAACAATTCTTCCATTTAAATGCAAATGGGGTGAAAACCCCCAAACTAGTGATTTTGAGCTTTTCACTAAATATGAATGGGGCTAAGATTCTCTGAGGTTGAAGCGCTTGACATTTGTTTGCCCCTCTTACATGAAAACAATCTCACCCCCATTCCTAATCTAGAAGCGAGTCATTCTTAAAAGGTCAAGTTCTCTGCTGAGCAACAAAATTGTCGTGGCATAACTTCCTTGATATAGGATCACTAACCATTCGGGCATGAGATCACCCCGTGGCATGAGATCACCACCTCATGCGTGCATACAACTAACTTCTAGGCACCACATGTGTGCATCCAATTGCTAGCTTTTGAACTGAGGCCTCTGAAGCTTATTCTGGTACAATTGCTAGCTTCCAAGCTGAGGCCCCTAAAGCTCATTCCAATATAATTGCTGGCTTTCAAGCTGAGGCCCCTAGAGCTTACTTTGATACAATTGCCAACTTTCGAGCTGAGGCCCTGGAGCTCATTCCAGTACAATTACCAGCTTCAAAGCTGAGGCCCTCAGAGCTCATTCCGGTATAGTTGGCAACTTTCAAGTTGAAGCCTTCGAAGCTTATTCTACTGCATGAACTTATTGCCAACTTTCTAGCTGAGTTATAGCTCTCATGTGACCCATTGTTTGTAGCCCTCACATGACCTATTGCCCGTGGCTCTCATGCAGCCTCATGCAGAAAGGTGCATCCATGCAATTTATCTAGATACTCGATCTTGTGCTAACTTAGGCGCTCAAGCACTTCAGTGCTTAATCTTGTTATAAGCTCAAGCACTCTGGTACCGGAATTTGTCACCCTCAGAGATAGGCTAATGTGACTAACTGGTCGCTTAATAAGGCACATATCCTTTTAAGTCAAGATTTATTAATTCAAGCCCATTTATATAAGTTTTTTCTTTATTGTCCAAGGTCGATTGACCTATCGAGCATTCATTTTATCCAATGATTGTTAAGTTGTGATTTGCAAGAATCAATTTATGACAATCTGCATAGTCTTTTATAGAACATCCAATGTAATGCAAAGGAAAACAAAAACTTTCATCCAATGCCTCCTTTAGCAAGATAAATTCATACAAAGTTCCAGACCAAATGCATAGTTTAGAAATGAAATGCAAAATCACAATATTAAATCTGACGAAGCATAATCTTTAAAGGATGAGCTCTGATGGGAGTAGAAATCAATGCATGGGGCAAGCTATTTGTCTTTCATTTGGTTAGTAGGTTTCCATGACCTACAGGCTATTTTCTCTCTAAATCACACCTTTGGCATAAGGGGCTCCATTCGCAGACTTTGCACCTTTTTGGAAAAACCTGGCTTTAGCGATTTTCTTCTTGAAACCCTCAACAGCCTCAAAGGCCTCCTATCCAAAGAATGAAAAGTCCATATCTAGGTGCTGCTCTCACAGAGTTTATAGGAAAGAGGATGAGATCTTGGATTCCACTTCTTTTGTTGCCTTCACCACCAGCTCGACAATTTCTACCTTGACCCAAGTGATCTCCTCTTGTTTTTTAGCAACCTCTATCCTGGCTGCTTCTAGTTCCTTCTTAACAGCCTCAGCCCACCGCGTAGCAGCTTTTGTTCACCGCATCGCCGTATCGATAACTTAAAGTGTCACATTCAGGTCATGTTTCATCCTCGATAGTTCTTCAATAGCTTTGTTAAGATTGGCTATGACAGACTTGTGACTTGCCACTTTACAGGAATGAGCTTCCTCAGCCTCCTTTTGACTAGCCTCAGCATTCATTGCTCTACTCTCCAACTCTAGTGCCCTAATGGTAGCAGTGGCCAGGTCATCTGCAAGCTTAGCATTCTTTCCCTCCCAGGCTTGGAGTGTCTCCCCCATCTTCACTATTCCTAGCAGACTCTGGAAGATCAAATGGGTCAAGTTAGATAATGAAGGAACAAAATAATCAAGGTGAAAGGACGCTACTTACCAATAAGCCTTGGCGAGCGGTAGAGCGCATCAACCCTTCACTTAGATCTTATTTGTTTCCAGTGCTTGAGGGCTAGTGTGAGGTCCCAGGATCTCCTCTATGTTCTCTTAGATGAAATCGAAATACCTTTGTGTGTTTGGACCAAGGCTTGGATGATGTTCCTTAGCCGCAACTGTGCAACTCGTCCATTTTAAAGAAGTGGCGACCTTCTTCCCCTTATTTACTTTTTACCTTTTGGCAGGGGGCTTGGGTGTGGCTATGACCTCCACCACCTCAGTCACCTCAGGATGCGAGGTAGGAGCTAACTCCTAAGGAGATGCAACAGTTAGTACCAGAGAAGATTGATTGATATAATAGGGGCTGGCACAGCATCAAGACCTAGCAAGGTCGTGACGACCTCCAGTCCTTCAGACTCATTGGAAGGTGGACTTTGAAGAAGGAGCTTCACTATTTCCTTATAATCTTTAAAACATGCTAGGTTAATCTCCTTCACCTAGTGAGCCTCAATCTCTCTAGTGAGTTTGATGTTCAATGCTGGAATGAGCTTATGAGATCAAAGGAGGTCATCATCAAATCTAAAATCATTTTTCAAGTCGCTAATAGCAAGAAACTGTGTAACATTTCAACCTCCTTCGCTTCAAGCACTGGCTTCTCCTTGCCAGCCCTGGCTATAAAAATAAGACAAAACATTATAAACACAAGCATAAATTCATAGTAGCTCATATAACCTTGGCTCACTTACTGGACATTAGAACAAAATTAAAGTTATGAAGAGGACACAAAGATAGGCATGAGACGTAGAACCAGTGAGTCTTATATTGACCTACATTTGATTTGCCCTTGGCATTCCCCTATGGCAAAACCCTCTTGAAATCGGACTGTTAAGCTGAGAGGTAATAGATCCCATCCAGAGAACCTATACTCCTAACACTATAAAGATGGCATAAAACTCCTATAGATGGTGGCGGAAGATTGCTTTCTTGAGTACATGAGTATAAGAGAGGTGAGTTGGGAGTAGGAGTTCAGGGTCAACTGAAAAGGGTAGAGCTTCAATTTGTTCAACAGATCAATAATATATGGATGAGTTGGAAATCTGAGCCTGTATTGAGATGCTGGGTACTAACAGTAACAAACCCTTGAGGCGGATAGGTTGTATGGTCATCAGGGGAAGGTTCCATGACACAACAACCTTTAGGGATATAATAGCATTCAACTATGCCTTCGTCTCATCCAATTCGATGGTTAAAGGGTGATGCTTGAATGCTGAATGGTCTAAAAGCCTCTCAACGACTTGTTGCCCCTCCCTAAGATCAAGTCGAATAGATTGCTTAGCAACCTAACTGCTCTTGGAGGTCACTTCAACCAAGATGAGTCCCAACTCCTCATTTCAAGTTAGGGAATCAGGCTCATCGTTACTCCCTACATGATGACTCTAGCATCTATAAGCTGTAGACATATACATAAAAGGGTGAATAATCAAGCTGTTTCAAGCAACCCGATTGCTTTGAACAGACCCTATCAGAAGAGTTAAAGTTACTCTTCGCTAGACAAAAATCTCTTATGCAGTAGATTATACACATGTCAAGCCACCATGACAAAGACCTAAATTACTGAGAACCTAGAAGGGTTTAACTAATAAAGCCTGCCAAACTATTAAATCCCTGAGGAGATAGAAAGCTAAATCTAACAACTTACAACTTGAAAACTAGCGAGTAAAATGTCCAGCAGCAAACAGGCATTCATTATCGGATCAAGCAACATGATACCAGAAACTTGTAAAGCAAAACACTCCATGGGCATGCGTCCTAAGAAGGCTTACCATGTCAAAAGGATGAATCTGGTCCCAGAATCGATAGAGGCAAGATGAGTTTTGGATGAAATAATCAATTGACCATGATGGCAATGGTAGAATCAATAGAGCAGGAGAAAGAGACCAAAAACTACTACTCAAGAGCCTGGAAAGAAAAACATCAATTTTCAAAAATGAAAGGGAAAAGTGAGGTTTTTCTCATCTTATATGGCTCTGGTCACCCCAGCCATTCGATTCAAGGAGTAATCAATTAACCAGGATCTGATGGTCCAAAAAATTACCAGGCTTAGTTATCACTATATTGGCAGTAATGGGAAAGTGTGCACATTAAATGCAGTAATGATGGCAAGGGCAAATGAAGTGGTGAAATAAAAATTTGAATGACAACATTGCACACCGTAGTTTCAGTCTTTGCTAGTGAACGATAACTTCCAGTCCACAAAATGAACTAAAAGTTGGGGGTTAATGTTATGGGCATTTTCTGGTACCACACAAATGGGCTAGCAAAAGCCCAATAGAAGATGAGACCAGCTAAAAGAGGCCCAGATCTTTTAAGGACTAGGATCTCTCGATAAAGGCACTGGCTCGCTAACCATGAGCTTAAGGTGCAGTATGAGGCTAAGGCAGAAATCTAAGCTTGCTAGAGGGGTCCCAACTCGCATAGCTAATAGTTTGCCTAATGCGAGCTTGCTTCACCAAATGTGAATCCAACCTCATTGTTTGAAGGACAGTGATGATCCTAGGGCAAGGGCTCCAACTTATAGAATGTATCATCTTACTATCTAAAGGCCCCATTGAGATTGAGCATAAGGCAAGCACCTACCTAGACAACCTGCAAAGCTAACCTACAAAAAGTAGCCAGATGGACCCATTCACATAAAGCAATCTATAGAAGTTGATTTGCAGGAGTTTAACTAATTTGCAAGAGTCTATATTGTCTTATTTTTTTATTATTTGATGTAACATATTTGCAGCTTGTAAAATTATATCTGTAACCCTCCAACCTGTATAAATAGGAAGGGGAGATCATTGTAAAAGGAAGGCCAGAAAAGAATACAGGCAGAAACTCTGACAAAATAACAAGAGAGCACTGATATTGTAACTCTGTTCAACTAAACAGATAAGCCACCGCAATACAAGGATTACAAACCATCATAGACGTAGGGGTTAAACTGGCTTTAAGCAAACCACGATAAAAAATTTCTGTGTCCATTATTCTTCCTCCTTCCCACTTTCATTCTTGTTAAAACTCATATTACCAGCTTGTAGTTTGGGGTGTTGAAGAGCTATACGGGTTGACTAAGATTCGGGTCTATTGAACCAAATTTTATCGTCAACAATAGTAAGGACATGAAAGCTTGGTCATATGGATAAGATCTAACTCCATTTATAATTTGATTTTTATTATTTTTTTAGACATTTGAATAAATAAATTGATTCTGGAGAAATCATGGCATGGCAAAATTATATTATTTAACAAGCTGTGGCATGATAGAAATTAGCAAAGAGGGGTTCCATTGATTAGTGATCTGCTAATGGTATGTTGTTTTTTTATAAGCTAATCTCTTTCTTACTACTCTACTTTTATAAGGTAATTTTTTTTTCATTCCCTCATAATATGAATTAAGGTGCCTTTACTTTGCTTGTATAGAAGAACCATTTATTAGATCTGATTTGTTCAGCTTAAACTTTTTGTTTCATTCCCTCTTGAAAATCCAGTTGCCTCTTATCACCAAACTAAACTAGGACATAATTGTATAATTGACAGATCAATAAGGTGGATGTACAGGCTTAATAAGCATTGTTGTATGACTGACTACATCTATGGTGACATTAACAAAAAATTTGTACTGATTCGTTGCACCTCTGCCTCTATATTGAAATGTACCTACTACATCACTGGGTGGTGAATTGAAAATGCATCTCCATTTGATGCAGGCCAATGTATCATGGGTT
>JANHAO010023295.1:0-11936 GCA_026873985.1 Saraca asoca
TTAAGAAATATAATTTGATATTTTATCCTAATTAATTATACTAATATAATAAAAATTTCTGTGGGATAAAATTTATTATATTAAGTATAATTAATTACCATAAATATTTTTAGATATATGTGATTCCAGACAAATTAATATATAATTTTTCACAATTAGAAGTGTTGTGGCTAAACTCTAATTAATCAAAATTATATGAACTACTAGACATTTAAACTCCATGTAAATTGTTCACAAAATTGCAAAGTAAAAGCAATGTTAATAAACATAAACTAAATTACAATTATGCACAAAATTAATTGACCAAACTATGCACATCATATCCAAAATTATACATACAAAATAAACGATTAAAGTATGTAATTTTTTTCTTAAATTAATTTCCCTTGGAAATTACAATATTTATAACAAACAAAAGTTTATGAATATTAATTTTTTTTATTAATACTAGATTATGAAATATTCAAAAAAATAAAAATTTATGAAAAATTTTCCCAAAAATACCCAAAATAAAAATTCTAGAAAAATAAATTTTTTTCTGGCCGGTAAATGACAAGTTGTTTTGGTCCTTAACAAAACGATGTCACATTTGCTTTAAACGGTAGCCTGGACTACTCTTCAAAATGACACGTCCTTTCACTTAACCAACGAACAATGCGTCGTTGAGGTTATCTCTTACCTCTGTTCGGGTCATCTTAACCCAAAACAAATCCGACATAACCCAAAATTTGGCTCGATCGATTTCCAGCAATTTTAACGTCTAATTAATCACTTTCAATCACAAAAATGTTAGAAATCCTTAAACTTAATGATTTCATAACATAACACTCAAGAAAAATCAAGTTTACATATAAACCAAATTTGAAATATAAATAGGGCATTTTTGAAAAAAATTTCCAGCAATCATTATGTCAAAGCAGAGGTACAAAGAGCTTTGATACCACATGTTAAATGCATCTAAGCACTAAAGTTTATGGAAAACAAACTATAATGGAAGCAAGGTGGAGCTGGTTACCTCCAACCATTGACATCTGAACTGTAACTCTAGCTTTCTGCATATCGCTTTTGAGAGCTTCGAATGCTTTTTCTTTTTTTCAAACGATGGTGGTTCTTCTGTATGGATGTGAATAACATTGGAGACCCAAACCATCCTATCTATAATGCCTCTCGGTCCATCACCAAGACTTTCAAATCACCTTCGGTTGCTAGCAGATAATGAAGTTATCTAAACCAATTGCAAATCCCACACTTTATGGCACTGTATATTGGCTACATTCGAAGATAAGGCTTGCTATCGAATTGCTCCTACATTTTCACTGGGTTGTTGCACTAATTTGGTTTATCTTATAGTTGCACCAATATGGTTCAACCTTATCTCATAGTTACATCAGCCTTATCTCACATTTACAACTTTAAATTTCAAAGGACAAACAATCAAAGAAATAAGAAAAAATAAAAAAGGTGGATAATTAAAAAATTATTTCCTTTTCATAATTTAAACTTAAAAATCCTCTAAAAATTTAAATTAAAAAAACACAAAAGTAATAATAAGTATTATAGTTTGTAAAAAAATTTAGAGAATTAATAATAACCCTTCATTCTTTTCTTTTCTTATAAAAACTTTTAAACTATCAAATAAGTAATTTAAGTAATATTAACCTATGTTAAAAACGTCTATTTTGTAAATATCAATTTTTTTTTTCATATTTCATAGATTCTCACCTTATATTACCGAAATGAAAACAAAAAAATAAACTCTCAATAAGAAAATTATTATTGAGAGTTTTCAGACTTCCCAACAGCTACAGCAAATGTGGCTACTAGCTCATAGCAATGAGTAACTTACTAAATTCATGTCATATATAGGGATGGCAACAGGTCAGATTCATGTGGGTATGCCAATATTCATACTTGTACCTACCAGAAAATTCCTTATCCATACCCTGTCTGTACCCACAAACACTGTAGCGGGTTCGAGTATTAGTTTATACCCACGGTTATGGGCATATCCATGAGTATACCTGCCAAATTTTTTTTAAAAAAATTCTAAATTTTTTATATCAAAAAGGAAATGGGGTAATTTATGTTTTAACCCTCATTGACTTTCTACTAACTTCAAATAGGCCCTTATAAAAAAATAATAAATTTTATTATGATCCTAATGAAATTAAAGATCTTTACTTCGATCCCTCGGTTATGGGCATATCCATGGTTTGTACCCACAGTTATGGGCATATCCATGAGTATACCTGCCAAAATTTTTTTAAAAAAATTCTAAATTTTTTATACTAAAAAGGAAATGGGGTAATTTATGTTTTAACCCTCATTGACTTTCTATCAACTTCAGATAGACCCTTCCGAAAAAATAAGAAATTTCGTTATAGCCCTAATGAAATTAAAGATCTTTACTTCGATCGCTCGGTCAATAATATTTTTTTACTAGTGTTTATTAAAAAAATAATTTTTTTTATTTAAACAGGTATGGGTATGGATATGTTCTTATACCCATACCCGTATCCGTACCTATTACAAGTATGATTTTTATACTCATAACTGCTCGTAAATATTTTTTCTCATACACATACTTGCCTATCATGAACGGATATCTACAGGTAAACGGATACGCGGGTAAAATTGTCATCCCTAGTTGTATATGAGTAAATTCTCATTGCAGTACGATCCAAATCTCATGTCCGTCCAATGAAGGGTGAAATCGCATCCCCAGTTATTAGTAATTTGATAAAAATCTCATTTTATTTTCTACTAATTTTATTTGTATTAATTTTATCCCTCACAAATGTTTCATATCAATTTCGTTTCTCAAAAATAACAAATTGATTAATTTGGTGTCCCATCAATATTTTGGTTAATAAATTAACGATTAGATAAATAAAAGAATTAAAATAAGAGATAAATAATGTGTGAGTGATTGAATTAATACTAAAAATTTATAAAGAATAAAATCGATATAATCTACAGTTGTGACAGACCTAAAAAAGATAAATTAATTTATAATAATTTAAATATTAACTTTTCATAAAAATTTAAATATCTATTTATTATATGTTAGCTCACAAATAAAAATTTTAAGCTTATAATTGATTATTAAAAAATATTATATGTATAATTTACAAATCATATTTGCATGTAATTTTTCTAAATTTGTATGATAATAATATACTCTTAATTCAATTACTATAAGATAAATTTAATTCGAAAGGACTAGAATTTTCTATTAATAATTGTTATTAACTAAATTATTATTATGAAATAAAAGGAAAACTGTTACATTCTTTAAGCAATTTTTTCTTATTTTTTTGAAAATCTTTTGAGCAAAAATTGAATTAATTACTTGAAACAATTCTAACAGAAATTTTTGTCAAAAATTATGATATATCTATCAGAGATACCAATTTCTTACGGATATTGAAGGGATGGTTTTTCATAATTTTTCTCCCTTTTATTTGTTGGAAATTTGTCAAAATAATAATTAGAAATCCATTGGCAATCCATCAAAAAATTTGTTAAAAATTCTGTATTAAAAGTTATTTGAAATCTGTCAGAATAAATATAATTTTATGAAAGTTTATTTTTAATTTTTTATTAAAATTCTTTTTAAAAATTTAATTTTAATTAGCAATAAAAAAGATTTAATATTTTGAATTTTAATTTCTAAAAATTAATATTTAGTTTATATCAAAAATTAAAATATGATGCACACAAATAATTATGAATATATAAAATTAGTAAAATAATTCATAAATTGTAGTATTCAAATTAATGATATATGAAACATATTATTTAAATAAAAATATAAAAATGTAACTACAATCCAAGATTGGAGAGGAACTTATTATTAGTCTCTTGAACCTGAATGGCATCCTTCTGTTGCTGCTATTACTGCAAGCCAGTAGGCCATCCAGTACCTTTGGTTGATGGCGGTTGAATTAGTTGTAATGGTTGCGGCAAATACATATAAGTGAGAGGCAATTAATAGTTGGCAAAGAACTGGTGGTAAACATATGGATAAGGATGAGGTGCAAGAAAAGGTGGCAGTTGCTAGTTTTGCTGTTGCTGTTGAGTTTGCAGAATGTGCTCTGTCCCAATGAAAATAACCTACACCTACTATTGCATCTCAACAACAATGTGCATGAGCTACTCCAACACAACATGTGACATGCTTTTGGTGTGAGATACAGTGGCTAATGCAGTCATCCCTATGGTGGCTTTAGACTTTAACCCATAAACTTGTCCCTTCTTAGTCCCACCTATGGAGCCCATCCACAAATCATAATCAGATAGCCTTGCCATACACTAATCATATCCTTGGAGCTCTCAAGACCTCTCTCTCTATACCTAAGTCCGTGTCAAGGCCTCCTTTTTATTAAAAAATTTATGCAAATTAAAATAATTAATTACTTAATATTATAAATGTAATATTTTTACTACCAAATATACAATACATTAATAATAAAAATGCAAGTTAAGGGAAGCTACTCATATAGGATTATGTAACATGGGGCGAGACCCACTAATCATCCTTTTGGATATGAATGTGGCGGAACAAGCTATCCATAGGTAGCTTGACCTAATCTTAGCTATCTACACTATGAAAATTTCATGCATAGTATATATTATGATATGAATGTAATTACAACAATGTAAATAGTATAAATAACACTAAGTTAAAATAATGTTACCATATAAAACTAATGCTCTGCTATGGGGATAGATTTGTTAGTATGCAAGGAAGAACCCTATCCAACTACATTCGAGGCCCTGTTCCTCTTTTTCTACTTGGACTTAGACTTGAATTTAGGGTTCTCTTAATGCTTAGGAAGCCCTTGCCACTCTTTGTCCCCGATCCAGTCGGATTAGATGGGCTTCTTTTTATATACCTTATCCATCATATCCTTTATTTTGTCAGAACCATTATAGTTGAAGTTCTTCCATATGTCCTTCTTGTAAGAAGGGTTCCATTTCCAATACTACTACAATCAAAAACAATGAAAGCATCAAATAGTTAGAGAATAATTAAAAAAAAAGAGAGAAATTTAAATTATAAACAAAGTAAGGAACTTTACTGCAAACTTCACATATAGTATTATGCGGGTAGGCTCCGACATACTCTTCCGTGTATGTCATACACTCACATACTTGTTCATGATTATGTGGGTATAATGTCTACTAGCTAGTGGGTTGTGTAGAATCTAAACAAATAAAAATAAACATAGTTAAGAAATTAAAAAAATAAAATTCCTGTGAAAAATAAAGTTCATAATCAATAATACATACT
This sequence comes from Saraca asoca, assembly GCA_026873985.1. NCBI lineage: Eukaryota > Viridiplantae > Streptophyta > Magnoliopsida > Fabales > Fabaceae > Saraca > Saraca asoca. Next base: position 5,297 of record JANHAO010023295.1, read on the forward strand.
CCATTCTGTACGACATAATGACTTCCCGAGGACCAAGTAATGGTATTCTAGGGAATGGAGGTTGTTTGGTGACAGATGTCACTCTTGAAGATGGAGGTGCCATCTGTGATGATGTCCTTTGTGTCTATGGGGATGAATCCTGTTGCTTTTGCAATTGCGTTTGTATTGACACCTATGTAGGTGGCTCCATCTGGCTAGATATAGGTAGGGGTGTGGGTATGAAAATGTAACTAGGAGGAATGACAGTTGACGGGCTTTAATTGGCCATTGCAGTCAAATTGCTATTAGAGGAATTATTGGGGGAACTTTGTCCTTAAGGTCGTTGTCCTTTACTTCCTTGTCCACCCTTGTGACTTGTCATATGCAAATATTCATACATGATATAATTTTCCAACAAATTTTTCTGTTGGAAAGAACAAGCAAAATTTTTTGAAATTCATGCTTATTTTCCTATGAAACTTACTATCCAATAGATTTTTTTTAAATATTTTTGACGGATTATGGTGATCGATAACTAACAACATTTTCAATATCAATTGCTTTTCCGATAGATTTTCGATAGAAAAATCCGTTAGAAATTATATGATTTTTTGTAGTGTACTTAAAATATAAGATAATAGTGTAAAACTATGATTTATATGAATATTTATTTCACGTAATTCAACCTTTGCTTAAAGGATTTTCAAGAATGAAAAAAGAAAAATATTCAAAAGATGTTACGTTTTCACTTTGATCCTATAACAATTTGACTAACAACAATAACTGATAGAAAACTCTAGTTCTTTCAAATTTGATTTTGTATTGTAGTCATTTAATTAAGAGTATTGTTATCGTGAATATTTAAAAAAAAAAAAACTACATCCAAATCTGACTTACAAGTTTTACAAATACGAATATATATAATATTTATAATATTTTAATAAGCAGTTGTAAATTCAAAAGTTTTATTTGCAGGCTAAAATATACATAAAAATATATATTTAAATTTTTGTTAGAAATTAATATTTAAATTATTATAAATTAATTTACTTTTATTTTTTTTATACTTAATAAATTTATCTAAAGACTTAAATACCTATTTTAATTCCTTACAAAAGCAAGTTATATAATTTGGTTTCTCACAAATTTTTAGTATCATTTTTAGCCCTTACATACTATTTTTCTTTTATTTATGTCCTTTAGTCAATCTAGCTGTCAGACTATTGAAAGAAATATTGATAAAGGAATCAATTTAACTAATTTATTATTTATGGGGAATGAAATTGATATAAATAAAATTAGTGAATGGATGAAAATAAGATCTTCGTCAAGTAATTTAATAGTGGTAGTTTAGTTACTCCTTGTTAACATACGTGGATTTCCCATCCTCTTTAATCTGTTGTCTGAGCAAAGGGAAAAAAGAAAAAAAACAAATATTAAGTCCTCCCCATTCTCTTCCTCCAAACTTAACAATATATATTTTTTTAATCCATTTTAAGCCTTGAGGCAATAGTTTATGAGCCCCACACAGATATTTTCTTCATTTTTTGGGTTTTTCCGTCATCAGTGGATTCAATTAATTGGGTTGGGTCTGGGTTATCATTTTGAGCCGAATCTAACGGATCCATTGACGATTGGTTTCGGTAATTTGCAACAAAGCCTTCAGTATTGGAATGGACTCAAATTTTGGCCCAAAATGACAAAAGAATGGACTCGAATATCGAAGATGAAATTGGTTTGGCAGAAGACTTATATTTATGGTGTAAACTAGCTGTCGTAGATAAATTAAGGTAAAAAAAAAAAAAGGGAAGTATGAGGTTTGAGGAGTATCATACTTATATTTTACACATTTCTAGTGGTAAATAAGCCATTTTTTTTTCTATCTTAAACTGAGAATTATGTAATATATCTGTCTTAGGTTGTCAAATCTATATCTTTTAAAAATTGTTGATATCATATTTGAGATACATGATTTTCTCATAAAATATTTTTCCTTCAAAATATATTTGATTATATTTTATATTTAAAAATATAATTATAATTCTAAAATAGAAAGTTTAGTAATAATGGAAAATTTAGCTATAAAATTTGATTTTATGTTTAAAAAAAATTTCAGATTCTTTAAAGTAATATTATAGTGTTGTAATTTCTATGATGAGAAAATCAATTGGATATATCCCATATTTTTTTATTTAATGATTATTGATTTGTTCATATTATAATAATATGTTTTAAAATGTAATATTCTACTATTTCAATTTTTATAATTAAAAACTTGATATTTATTTTATTTTTTTAACATTTTTAAATGTAAAATAAAAATTTAATAATATAAAAAATCCTATATTACAATTTTGATTATATTTAATAAATCTTATTCTAAATTTTATAGTAGTTGAACGTACAATAGCGAGGAAAGGATGGCCGCAACCAAAGGATTGACGCTTCGTACAAAAGGACTCAAATGGTGACAACTTATGAGGCCTCTCCGATACTTAAGTTAGTTTGCATGGTTATGCTCAGTATGAGAAATGACATAAGCCTAAATATGCATACTTAGGGATCTTATATAAGCTGAAGGTGAGACTATTTGTCAAGTTGGAGAAGACTACGTGTCAACTTTTCAATACTTGGAAGATTTTGGAAGCACAACTATCATCAACCTTTTAAAAGGTAATGACAACTGTAGACAGTTGTAAAGATTCATCCTGTACTACCACATGGTGGCTAGTAACCGTTCAGTTAAGCGCGGTGCTTGTGACCACCCTTCTTTGTTTACTTAATCACATGCAAGATCATTGAGTCTAGTGTTTGCCTACTTGCTTGACCATTGCTTTTCACCTAAACATTAATTTGGTATTTGTCATTTGCTCCCTTTAGTGCTTGTAGGGAGGCTAGACCAACCATGCAAGGCCTTTTAGACTTCAGGATGTTGACTTGTACATTTAAGTAACTACAAATTTTATTTATATTAGACTTTTTTAAATAATTATAATATACTGACATCTCCTTATTTGTTGATGACTTTTCAATGGTTTTAATCTAAGCCATTTACCTAGAATATAAAAACCCATCTGGTTTAGAAATCAATTTTCACTTTATTTTAGATTTTCAACAGAGAAATTTGGTGTTTCTCCCTTTAAAGCTTAAGGTTATCATTCTTCTCTTTTTTCTAATTTCCCATGTCAGTTCTTTGTTAATAATATCAAGATTTTGATGTCTTATGAATATTTCATTCATCATTGTCTCTTTTAGATTTTGGCTATTTTGTTTATCTTTTGTAGATTCTGTAAAATGTTTATTGGCTTAGTATGTTTGGATCAATTCAAGTGTGTTAATGGAATAAAAGGATCAGGGAATCAATTTTATGTTTGTTCTTTGATTTCCATGTTTTGGATTTTTCAATATTTGTAGGATTTTTCATCTAAATTTGAACTGTTGGTTTAAGGTTTCTTATTTGTTTTGAGTTCAAAAATTTTGTTCTTGTTTCATGAGTTATAATGTTTTTGATTAGTTGGCTTTAATCTTTGGTCTGTTCTTCATTTTTCTTCTTCTTCTTCTTCTTGTTTTTTTCTAGGTATGCTTCAACTTTTATTTTCTCTTCATTTTTATTTTTTCTTTCTAATCAATGCCTAGAGCCTCGACAAAAGAGGATAGTGTAGTACTATTGAGCGATTTTCAATTGGTTAGTTTTTCTAAGGATGACCATCCTATTCTCCATTAGTGTCATATGAGATCATTCATGTCTTTTCAAATCAAATCTCCTAGTGAAGGGGCAAAAGAGAATCTACTACCTTTTATTTCAGCTATGGAATCTCAGACAAAGTATTAAACAAAAATGACCACAATATTGCTAACTCAAGACAACACCTTTCAGTATGACAAAAGTAATTGTAATCCGATCATAGAAGAAGCATCCATTTCTCGTCCTTCTACATCTTCTTTTCAACCAAACTGCATTACGACTTTTCATTTTAGATCATCGTACATACCTTATTCAAATAATATTTCATAGAGTAATTTACAAGATCAAAATGGAAATGACATAGCATTTCATATAGATGGATTGGTGAAGGAGATAAGTTAGGTTAGTGCTAAAGTTTGATCAACTAGAATTTCTTCTACTTGGCTTTCATTTAAATGAATAGAAAGATTAAAATAGATTTTACAAATCTCTTTCATTTAAACAGTCATCCATGTCTTTTGAACTTGCTCAAGAAAGCGAATGATGTTGTAGTTTTGATACAAGGAATTTCTTTATGTTTTATGGAGTTTTTATGGAATGAATAAGTGTTAAGTCTCCTTTTACTTTGTTATAGTAGACTGTCCTCCGTTTGCTTAATATCATACTTTCACAACTGACTTATAGTGGATGGGTGTTTCTCATATGCTACGACTTTATTTGTTTAGAATTGGGTTTGGTGCCTTTACCGAAATGCTTCCTTTATCTTTTTTTAAACATTTTGCAAAAAAAAGTGGTTGTTAGGTATATATTATGCAGTGGAATGGTTGTCACATTTTTAAGGGTATGTTGTCTAGTATAAAGGAGTAGAAAGATTCTTTTTTCTAGTATGCTTGAAGGATGGTGAATTTCACCTCATGTTGGCTGATCTATATAGGAAGGCTATTATTTCGGATTGTTTGGTATTAACTAATCACTCCCTTCACTAAAAAGAACAAAGAGACTATTCTAAGGAAAATTGCCTTGTTATTAACATCTTATTAGAGCTGGGTCCCGGACTATTTAGAAAGTTTTAAGTTTATATCATATAATATCCTTTTCTTTTCTCCAAAATAATATTTTTGTATTGTTAATTGGTATTGTTTTTGTGAAAGAGTTTTTCTCAAAGCAAAAGTATGTTAGAGTTAGATGAGATAAGGAAGCTAAACAAGAAAATTTCCCCTTTGACTCAAAAGTCTTCTTTTAGAGCAAGTAAAGGGATAGGCCTACCTAAAAGATCGATTAAGGACTTTTAATGAGGGATTAGAGAACACTGGTTGGAAAAGAAATTGTTCAAAGAAAATTTCTCCTTGAGATAAGAATAAGAACTCTCATTCACCTAACCCTAATGTTTTTTAATCAAATCTAGTCATTTCATGACTAGTTAATCCAAAAAACTCAAGAAATCCTAGAACTCCTTCGATCTCTTCAGTTCCTCCTATTAGAAATACAAGGAAGCCTTTTAACAACCTTATGAATCATCCAATGCTAGCCCATCAATCAGGTAAAGAAGTCCATCCTACTAGTGCCAAGGAAAGAGCAAAAGGTTTGGGTACTATTATAGGCATATTTTGGTACGAGAGAAAACGGGCTAACGAGGCCCCAGACGGGGATAAAGTCTAAACAAGAGAGGTCCAACTCGTATAGCCAGCAACCTGCTCTGTGCGAGCTTGCCTCAAGAGCTTGTCATTATTCTATAAAGATCTGTAACAACCCCGATCTGAGAACAGCTCGTAAGATGCAACACAACCATAAAGCTCAGCGCAAGAAGACACCAAACTGGCCCGTGTCAGTTATCTGGCCTAACAAGCCGACAAGGGGCCCACCCCATAAAAAGTAACCTGCAGAAGCTAATTTGCAGAAGTTTATTCTGTCTTATACATTTAATGTTTGATGTAATAGAAATACAACTTGTAAAATTACATTTATAAACTTCCAACCTCTATAAATAGGAGGAGGGAGACCATTGTAAGCAAGCTAAGATAGCTATATTGTAACTTTGTAGAATTTTCTTCAAAGCAATAATATTACCATGGACGCAGGGTCTGGTACTACCCAGATTTGGTCAAACTATGTTAAAAATCTTTTTATTTTCATCTGGCTTTCCCCTTTTCTCCTAAGTTTTTTGTCATTGTTCCACATTTGCTCAACCAGTATGCAGCTTGAGTCCAAAAGAACTTCTTCAATTGGTGGGATTTAGGCAGAATCAAAATCCACTGTCAATATTTTTAGCACTATTTGTGGGGACTCAACTACATATTGGTTGATTCCCTATGTTTAAGCTTATCCTTTGTCCGATCATAATGGCTAGGGGAAAAGTTGTCATAAAGTCTTAGGCTATCAGTAACCAACTTGAAGGTCATACATCAAGTTCGTCTACCGTTGGAGCTGCTAACAGTTTGCTCCCTTTAGTTTATCACCAGCTTGCTACCACTGTTCCTGAGACTGACGGAATACAAATATGGCTCTAGTGCCAAGAGGCACTGGAAGGTTCAATAAGAAGGATGGCAGAAGCATTTCAAATGCTGGCCTAAACAAAAGCTCAAGATTTGTAAAGGCAGGCCGAAGTCTTCACACTTGAAGATGTTTATCGATAGTGACAGGCTGAAAGCTTGAATAGAATTAATCAGGAACACACTTTTGGTCACTGCTTGTACGACCAGGAAGATAGGAGGAGCTGTTAGGCCTTTGGTCAGTGATTTGGGGGGCTAACTTTGTTGGTAGAAGAGTTGCTTTAGAAGGTGAAATAAGTTGGAGACATACCCCTGAGCTCAAGATGATTGAAGTCATCTGGAGGAATAGAATCCTTTCTCTAAGGAAATTGAGATGGACCCCTCCCTTGTAAGCTTAAGATTCCTTCTATCCCACTCTACAATGGGGATAGTGATCCGTGTAGTCACCTGGATATGTTCAACATCCAGATGAATCTTCGAACAAGCA
>JANHAO010023296.1:0-11936 GCA_026873985.1 Saraca asoca
TTCACTTTAGTCCTTGTCGTAACTTTCATTTAAGTCCTTTTAAGTTTTAAATTTTATTTTTAATTTTCCTTTTTATTTTCTTAATATTTTCTGGGTATTACAAGTGACCAGCCCATAAAAAGGGTGAAAATTGTGCAACCCCAACATTGAGACTATGAAAGATACAGTGTCCTATCTGATACACAAGATAGGATTTTTACGACAGAGCGGGACAAGGAAAATTTTGGGAAATCCATGCCCCTTTTGACTCTTGGCAAATTTAGAAGCAAAAAAGATTACTTTTGTGCCTACCACCATAAGATTGGGCACAATATTTCAAAATGCTAGGCACTGAAGGATGCCATAGAATACCTCATTAGAAGAGGCCGGTTACAGGATTATATGGTGAGGCCATCAGAATGGCAAGCTCAGCAAACTCAACGAATCGCTGATCGAGAGTAAGAGCCATCTATCAGGACCATATTCTGATCCTATAACATTATATTGAAGTAAATGAAAATATCCCAAATACTTGAATGTTACTTGAAAAAGAAAGCTATTCTATGTTAATCCAGCAAAGAGCTAAGAGCTCGCTAAGGTGCGGAGGTACTATTAAACACTTATAATCCAACAAAGAGCCAAGAGCTCGCTGAGGTTCAGAGGCATTATTAAACCCTCATAATTTGGCAATGAGCCAAGAACTCATTGAGGTGCAAAGGCACTATTAAACACTCAGAATCCAATAATGAGCCAAGAGATTGCTGAGGTGCGGAGGCACTATTAAACGCTCAAAATTCGACAAAAAGCTATGAGCTCAATAAGGCACAAAGATGTCAGAATAAACTTAGTTACCTGCTAACTAAAGCAACAAAATTGCTATGGCATAAGCAATTAAACGTAACTCTCATGCGACTAAATGGTTGTAGCTCGAATACAATCTCTTTTCTCTTTTCAGGCGTAGCTAGTACGTGACCTGCTGAAATATTATTTATTATAAGGGCACTTGGATGCCAAGATTTATTAACTAAATATGATCGATTGGTCGTTTGAATATCTTATTCAGCTATTCTTTACAAGAGAAATACATTCTAAGGGTGCGAGGCAACAAAGAAAGCTAATTCATTAAAAGGCCTTATCTGATAAAGCAAATTTATGTCAAAAGGAGGAAAATACAGAGGCAAAAGCATAAAGTCCACAGCTATCACTTCTACAAGAAATAGAAAGCCAACTATCAGGAGGCGAACACCCACCACCATGAAGACCAACAAACCTAACTACTCCTACTTATATCCCTCTTCAGCCAGCAAATCCTCCTGACCTAGGCCAACAGCAATTCAAAAAGAATGCCAGGAGTCTAGCTGGTAAGGCTGAAAATCACGGCAAAACTGTGAAGAAATAATCTAAGATCTGCACAAGATCTCCCCCGCAGCCAGCACAAAGAACTGTCCACGAGAGCCACATGCAGTAGGCTATCCACACCTCGAAACCCCACACAGTAGACCATGCAGCCTCAATGCTTCATCGGAAACTAACCAACGAAGGTATTTTGGGGGCATAACTAGTACATCCATCTAATCACGAAAAAGCAAGAAAAGCTTCTCAAGCCTTATAAACTAATTTCAGTTTAGTGAATGACTTGATGAACAAAAGACCGCGCTTGATCAAATGGTTCTAAGAAAGTTAGATTGCCATGCCGACGGCTAGAAAGTGAAGTAAAAAAAAGAAGTATGAACAAAGCTAGATGAAATGAAAGATTAAAAGTCTGAAGTGACAACACGATAGTTTGGATACAGAGATTTTTGATTGTATAGAAAATTGTGAATAAAAGCTTCTTAAAATTACAATTCCCAGTCTGTAAAGTAAACTGAGAGTTGGGGGCTTATGTTGTGGGTAAAAATTAGTCTCGTAAGGCAAGCTGAAGACTTAGCGAGAGCTAAGTTTGAAATGGAGGATGTTCGGCTCACTGAGGGTAAGAGTGCGAGGTCCCAGCTCACGTATTCGGTAAATTGCTCCTGTATGAGCTCACTTCGCTACAAGCGGACTCGTCCTCGTTGGACAAAAGATAGCAACGAGCATGAGGACATAAGCTCGTGAAGAAAAGGCACTACCAAGGCCAAAAGTTCAGCGAGATGGAACTCCAGATAGGCTTGCGTCAGACCTCAATTCCAGCTGACAAAAGGGGCCCACCCTGTAGAAAGTAACCTGCAGTAGCCGAATTGCAGGAGATTATACTGTCTTGTATATTTAATACTTGATGTAATAGAATTACAACTTGTAATTATTACATGTAACCTCTCTTCCTCTATAAAAAGGGAGAGGAGAACCCCTGTAAGGGGGACAGGAAGAAGCTAAGCCAGCACTCTGTAAAATTTTCCAAGATTAATAAAAAGCTAACGTGGACATAGGGACTAGTTTCGCCTGATTTTAGCTGAACCACATTAAAATATTGCTCTCCATTGCTCTCCCTCATCTCCACCATCCCCGTCATTCTCTTTGTTTCTCATTTTAGAAACTAGTTTAGGATAAGAGAATTTTACTGGTTGACTGGGGTCTGACAGAACCAGATTCCACCGTCAACATGTTCAATCTTAGTGACAATTCTTAGAGTGAAAGAAAATATGCTAGGATACTATTCAAAATTGATCAAAAAGGTTTTTCTTTATTTGAAATGATTAAAAATAAGATTTCATTTCAACTTATTTTATTTACAATTTCTGTGTTAATTACATTTGTACCATTATAAAATCCATCAAATTTATCAAGAATTTTTCTAAAATTCATTTTATTTTGTCTAAAATACATGTTATATCATATACTTTATCCTTATTCTAATATTTTATTTATCATGATACTATCAAAATCTATTCTTTAATTGAATTTCATGTGTTTTTTAATATGTTTTAAACAAAAGAATTCATTTACAAATAAATTGAAGTAATTATTTTTAACACAATTTCTAAACAATAAAATTCATTTGTAAATGAAATAAAATTAATTCTAAAAAAATTGTTCTAAACAAAACGTTTGGTGGGAAATCCAAATTGGGAGCATACCAATGAGACAACTATTCATATTTTCATCTACTGCAACTTCTCGCAAAAAACTATTTTTAATTCTATCTAATGATTTAATACTATTTCTTTTTATATTATAATAAATTAAGAAATTACATATTTAATTTTAATGTTTATTTAATTATGAAATTAAAATATCTGGTTTATGAAAATCTAAAACATAATAATAAACTATTATAAAATTTTAAAAATATTTTCTTCATTTAGATCAAGCTTACCTATAAAAGTATGATTACTTTAGTTGCAAAATGTGGTACAGTGGAAGGATTGTGTCTAACGTTCTTGAAAGAATGACTTATTTATAAGAACGGTTTCAAATTGTGAGCACAAAAGAAAATTTTCTATTAACTTGTCATTGTAACAACTTTATTTTTTTAATTATGATTTTTGCAACGAAATCATAATTATAATTTAAAATCATGTTTGCATCATAATCAGAAGGCCAGTTTTACGGTGCATTTTGTAAAAACTAAATGCACAGTGAATTGGGCGATATCTTTAGCATCAGATTGATTTTTATATGGGTATTGGTGCAAATGCAATGAAATGAGTTTACTTAACCTAATTGGAAAAAAAAAATTTCTTCAGCCCATATCGTTTTAGAACTTCTAAATACACCCATAACGAAATGGTGAGAAAAATAATCATTAATCTCCATGTTATAAATATTATCTTAATAATAAATGTTTATAAGATATTTTATATTCCAGTTTATATAGTATACCTTTATACATTTTTAATTAATCTTTATAAATTACATTTATATGATTATTTTTCTTTATAATTTCTTTGTTACAATATTGTGTGTCATTTATGATATTTTGTATCTTATAAATAATGCTTTATAAAGAGTATTTTTAAAATAGTAAATAGGAGAATTTCTTTTGATTTCTTTGTGCATTCCTCTAGTATTATAGTTTATGAATTGTTTTTTTTCTTTATTTTTACAACAGTAAATATTTTTTATGGCATTGCCTTTTTATGGAATAGTTTAGTAAATATATAAAATAATTTGTCAAAACACAAAAAAGTACGTGGTATTCTCTATGAAGAAAAAAATGTCAAAAAAAGAAACGAAAGAAATACACATGTTAATTTTTTTAATAAATCATTCCACTTTATTTATTTAATTGTCTCACATAAATACTCCCAAATGGAGGAGAAGTCTCTTCAAACAAGCAAATTTGTATAGCTTTTGAGGAATGTCCCCCAGGGACTTATTAGGTCTTAAATATTAAAAAAAAAAATCATTGGATTTGGAGATAAAAAGAAGAAGAGGAGATTATTTTAAATTTGGACTTATGAGATGTTTAATTCACACCTTTGTTAGTCGGCAGTGACACTTATAGTTGGCGGTTCCGACCCGCCATTTGTCAAGCTTTAATATATTTTGCCGGAATTTTAACTTGAATCAGTATTGTGGTACATTCTACAAAGAAGGGGTGCTAAGCCTATAAAATTAGGATTCGTTTGGGTAGGTTTCTTAGGGACGTTGCGGTATTACTTTCAATATTTTTATTCTCAATAATTTATATTTTTATATACATTTGTTCTTATTTTCGTTCGTAATTAATTATACATTTCCGGTTTATTGTCTCTTTTTTCTAGGTGAAAAGCCCGGTATCCTACTTTATTCCTTCAATGGTTAGCCCATTTTAATTGTAGAACAATAGCCCACTTTTTAGTAAAAAATAGAAAATAAAAATACAAATTATTCTTATAAAATTTTAAATAATATATTTAACATTCATAATTATTAATTTTTATAATTATTTATCAAAAATATTTATAAATAATAAATTACATCTAAAATTTATCTTATAAATTATTTAAGAGGATATAATACTTAATTTGACATAAAATTTTATAAAAAAATCAAACATAATATAAACGTTTTTTTACTCAAATTTAGGAATAATTAGATTTGTATATTATTTTTTCGATTTTTCTATTTTTAAAAATATTTAAATCATTTTATCATGATTCACTTATTCAATACAAGTATAATATGATATTTAAATTTTTTTAAAATTATAAAATATTTTATATAAATATAATTTATCACTTATGAATCAATTTAAGAATAATTATAAAAATTAATAATTATATATATTAAATATAATTAACTTAAAATTAAATAGAATAATTTCCATTTTTCATCGGTGGAGTTTTAAACGAGACAAAGAGTTGGGTGAGGAGACTTAGGCTGTCAATCATCACTTTCCTCTTCTTCTATTGGGTGCCACGGGTGCTTTGCTTCCTATCCCTTTCTTCTTTGCTCAGGTCTTGTCTTACTACTGGGATGCATCAATTTTGAGTACTTAATCATATTCCTGAGTGAGCCAGTTCGAAAATGTACCTCGATTTCCAAATCATGGTACGGAAGGGACTGAATTTGGCAACTAAAATTTGCATAGAAGGATTTATCTTCCCATTTAATTTTAAATAAATCATAATAGGTCAATAAATGGTGACTTTGTGATGGGAGATTTAAATAATATACTTATATTCCAATTTCCTTGTTGTAAATGTATAAAAAAAAAGCCATTAGAATAATATTTCAATATCTTTACTTGTATTTGAATTATCCTGAAGATACAATATCTTTGGAACAGTCTTAGCTTTTCTATTATGTCCTGAAAGCTTAACATCAATTTTTTTACTCTTCCTTTCCAATAAAGGTACTAACACTTCATCAGCCTTCAATATTAATTCTTGTCTTTATCAACATTACCACTCAAATTCCTTGCAAATTTACCAACGAAAACTATTGATCTCATAATTATCTTTAACGTAATACATGACAAAACGTAATACAGATATATATGATACATTATTTTTAAAAAATATGATTTATTTGGGGTAAATTTAGTTGATATGTGAAGGATATGTAGATATGTTTTATATGAACGTATATGCTTTTTTTTTCTTTTTGTTATAAATTTTCTTATGAGTAAAAATATATTTTATAATATAATATTAGTTTAAATTATAAAAAAATTGATAAATAAATAATAGATATGTTGAGATGAACAATTTTAAAGAGTGGAGGTAGTTTGTTAGTAAATAAAAGTGAAGTTTTAAAAAATGAGGGTATTTAGTTAGTAGATAAGTAAGAAGTTTTAAAAAGGAGAGATAACTGATCAATAGATAATAAGTAATTGTGAGTAGATAAGGGATAAATATAAAGGAAAAAGATTAAAAAAAAAAAAACAGAAAAGCTTTCCATCTTCTTCTTCGTAGTCTGTAACGTTTTTTTCTCCCTTAAAAAAGATGTTTGATCATTTTCTTCCTTTCTACTCTTTAATTATTTTTGCTATGAAGTTTTTCATCTCCTCTCACTCTCTTCTTCCTTCTGTTTAATAGCTGTAACTTTTCTCTCGATCAATCTCACTCTCTTCTTCCTTCTGTTCTATGACTGTAACTTTTCTTTCGATTCCAAATAGAGTACGATTGATGTTCAATCTTCAATGTTTGTTGGTTCGCCAATATTATCAAATCAAATTGCATTCTTAAATGTTTCGGTATGAAAATATATCCTGTATTGAGATAAACATTTTGAATAATATTAACGTTTTTGATAACTATCATCCCTCTTGTGTTGATATTTTTCGACATGGACTACATAGTTTAATAAATCATATATATTACATTGAATAAATGTCACAATAACTAATTATGGATCAATTAATTATGTGATCTAATTATTGGACCTATAATGACACCTAGGTCATTGATGGACTTTAGTGGTATGAGCCTTGTCACTAGGCCAATGATAATGGATAAGTTAGCCTAATCGGGTTACAACAAGGCAGGTCCTTACTTACATCCTAGTAGAGTAGTAGTTGCCCCATTAAGAATTTGTTGATGAACTCTAATAGTGTGAGCCTTGTCACTGGGCTTTCGTGGACTCTGTCGCTGAAAAATATGTTAAGTTTGACGAGGCTAAAAAGGGTCAATATCTCTTTTTGCTTGAAAATACTACTTATGATGGAGTCAGTAGAGTTTGAGAGCACATTATGAAGCTGATACATTATCACAACCAGTTGAAAGGAATGAATGTTGACCTAGGAGATAGTTTTTTGATTTGGTGTGCTTTAGAATCTTTGTTATCTAAGTTTGATATTCTAAAGACCTCTTACGATACCTAAAAGGGTGAACGGACTATCAATGAGATGATATCCATTGTTAGTCAAACCAAAGAAGATATGAAGAAATGGAAGATTCAAGTTATGAATAATATTTCTCGTGGTTCAAATTTTGGACAAGGTGATAAGCCACTTCAGAAAGACAACAAGTCAAAGTCTAATTATGAAAAGAAGAAGAATGAGATGCGAGAGCAACATCACAAACCCAAGAAGTTTTCATTCAAAGGATCTTGTAAGTTCTACAAGAAGTTTGGACATAAAATGTTGACTGCTTCAAATTCAAGAAATGGCTCAAGAAGAAAAAGAAAGGTAATCCTCTAGCTCTAATATGTTTTGATCCAATACTATTGATGTTCTATCAAATACTTGGTGGTTGGATACTAGTGCAGCCATTCATGTAACAAACTCTTTATAGGCACAGAGAAATATGAGGAAACCAAGTGATGGAGAACTGGTGGTTAATTAAGGAATAAAGATAAAGTGCAAGTGGAGCATATAGGAGCCGTTTCTTTATTTTTATTTACTGGTCATGTTTTAGAACTAAAAGATACTGTTTATGTACATTCCTTGAGAAGGAATTTGATTTTAGTTGTTGCATTAGACCAAAAAGGATATTTTAATCATTATAGGAATAAGAATTTTAGTTTACTTTATGATTTTGCCTTTGTTGGTATTGGTTCTTTATGTAATGGTTTATATAAATTGAATTTGGACCCCAATTTTGCAAATTCCATAAATACAATTTTTGGAAAGATAAAGGGTAGAATAGATAAGAAATCCTTAATGCTTTGACATAGGTGTTTGAGTCATATATCTCAAGAGAGAAAGGAGAGATTAATAAAGGAAGGGTTTTTCATGATATAGGTTTCTTAGATTTCAGTGCTTGTATTAATTGCATTAAGGGAAAACTCCTTGCTAGAGTTAGAAAAGGAAAAAGAACCAAAAAACAAGAAGTTCTAGAAATGATCCACACTGATTTTAGTGGACCCATATCACTTAGTGCCATGGATGGATATACATATTTCATCACCTTTATTGATGACCATTCAAGATTCAGATAAGTAGAACTTTTCACAGAGAAGTTTGAGTCATTAGATGTCTTTAAGAAATTCAAGGCTGCAATTGTACTCAAGATGGGGTGAATAGATTAAGTTTATTAATTCGAATAGAGGTAGTAAATATTATGGTCGATATGATGAAATAAGTAAAAACCCTAGTCCTTTTACTAAATATCTATAGTAGTGTGGAATAGAAGCTAGTTACACTATGCCTCGTACACCAGAGCAAAATGGTATTGCAGAATAAAGAAATTGGATGCTCATGGATATGGTAAGGTGTATTTTTGCCTATTCTTCCTTAACAGATTTTTTATGGGGAGATGCTTTGAGGATTACTACTTATGTGTTAAATCAAGTTCCTAGCAAATTTGTGGCTAAAACTCATTATGAGCTGATATATAGGAAAAGACCTAGTTTGAGGCATTTCCATGTATAGGGTTGCAAAGTTGAGGTAAGGCCATATAGTCTGTTCACTAAGAAACTTGATTCAAAGACCATTAGTGGATACTTCATTGGCTACTGTAGCGAGTCTATAGGTAACAAGTTTTATTGTCCAACTCATTCTACAAGGGTCATTGAGTCAGATCATGCCATATATTTTGAGGATAAGTTGAAGACTGGGAGGGAAGCACCTCATGTTTCTTCTTTTAGAGAAGAACAAAAGGTCATCCCACCAATGATTGTGGAGTAAAGCGTTGTCCCACTAGTGTTCCATATAATGATCTAGAGCAACCAATGATAGAGTATAGACAGCCAAACATTGTAACTACAAAAATCCTTCTAAGGAGATCTCAAAGGGGTTACGTCGACATGCAAATTCAAGTGATTACATGATTCATCTATAGGAACATGATTTTTAACTCAATGATGATTCAGATCCCATGAACTTTTTAGAAGCAATCTCTGGTGCGAACTTTTCTCAGTAGATGAATGCTATGAAAGATGAATTGGCTTCAATGTACAAGAACCATGTATAGGATTTGATGGAATTTCTTGTTGGTTGCAAACCGATTGGATACAAATGAGTCTTTAAGACCAAAAGGAATGCTCAAGGTGAAGTTGAGAGGTATAAAGCCATATTAGTAGCAAAGGGCTACACTCAAAGGGAAGGTATAGGCTATAAAGAAACTTTTCTGCCAATTTCGACAAAAGATTTGTTTTGAATTGTTATGGTATTGGTGGCTCATTTTGATCTAAAGCTCTAATAGATTGATGTTAAAATAGCTTTCCTAAATGTTGATCTGTCAGAAATCATTTATATGAAACAACGAGATGGTTTCCAAGAGAAAGGAAAAGAGCATTTAGTGTGCAAGTTGAAGAAGTCTATATATGGCTTAAAATAAGCTTCTAGATAGTAGTATCTTAAATATGATGAGATAGTGACTTCCCTTAGTTTCAAGGAGAATACAATGGACCAATGTATCTACTACTTGATTAGTGTGGGTAGTTATGTGATCCTTGTGTTGTATGTCGATGATATTCTCCTTGCAAGTAATGACATAAACCTATTAAATGAGATAAAGTAAATGTTTTCACAACATTTTGAGATGAAGGATCTTGGTGATGCCTCAATTGTGTTTGGCATATAGATTTATCATGATAGATCTCGAGATATTCTTAGCTTGTCTCAGAGATCATATATTGAGAAAGTTCTTAAAAGGTTCCATATGGATTCATGCTCTAATTGTTCTACACCTAATAAAAAAGGTGAGTTTCTTTCCAAAGCCCAGTGCTTTCAAAATGATGATGAGAAATCTAGAATGAAGATGGTCCTATATGCTTCCATTGTAGGTAGCCTGATGTATGCTCAGGTATGTACATGCCCTAATATAGCATTTGCGATTGGTGTACTAGGGACATACCTGAGTGATCTTGGTCAAAGACATTAGACTACTACAAAGAAAGTTATGAGATACTTATAAGGTACAAAGAACTACATGCTAACCTATAGGAGATCTAATGATCTTATTGTCATAGGTTTTTCAGACTCTGATTTGGCTGGTTGTCCAGATGATTAGAAGTGAACATCTAGATACACTTTTATGATGGCGAAAGGAGCTGTATTGTGGAAAAGTGTTTAGTAGTCTGTTACAACAACATCTACTACAGAAGCAGAGTATGTCACTTGTTATGGAGTCACTTATGAAGCTGTATGATTAAGGAAATTCATATATGGTTTAGCATTGTCAAGAGCATTCAAGGCCCTTAACCATATATTGTGACAATGTTACTACTGTATTCTTCTCTCAAAACAATAAAAGTAATGTCGTACAAAACATTTTGATGTGAAGTATGGATTTGTGAAAGAGAAGATACACGAGCATCAAACTTGCATTAAGCATGTTTCCACAGATTGTATGCTCATGCATCCACTAACCAAAGGCTTAACAGTGCAAATATATCATGATCATGTTAAGAATATGGGTTTAGCTAAGTCTTTTGGTGTTTTAGGTTAGTGGGAGCATTGTAATTATATTGGATATATTGTTTATCTTAAGATATGATTATTGAAATATTCATGTTTTACCATATATTGTTCTTTGTGCATAGTTTTTGAGTATGGCATGTTATTGGAGATATTTAGACCCTGTCTCACTATCGTGTTGAGAATATTAATTCTCATAAGGAATCTTGGGTGGATGTATGAACTATTTCGTAAAGATATAAATATGATTACATTTGATATGTATGTTTGGTTTCTCACACATTTTATATTTTGTTTAGGTCGTTGGAATATAAGTATTCAAGATATGTATGACATTAGCATCCCTATCGAACATGATGATCTGCATTATTGGGTACTTATGCTTGACCTATAGTTATAATGGTATCAATGTTGTTGTTGATGACATTCATCGTTGTGGCCACTTCTTGTAATCCAAGTTCTCGTTTAATAAAATTATGTTGTTTAAGTGGGAGATTGTTGGTATTTTTCTATGTGCACTACCATAGTTTAATAAATCATATAATATAAAATTGAATGAATATCACAAAAACTAATTATTATGGATCAATTAATTATGTGATCTAATTATTAGACCTGGAATGACACCTAGGCCGTTGATAAACTTTAGTGGTGTGAGCTTTGTCACTAGGCCAATGATGATGGGTCAGTTGGCCCAGTAAGGTTACAACAAGACAAGTCCCTACTTCTATCTTAGTAGAGTTATAGTTGCTCCAATGAGATTTCAGATATATATAGTTTTCTTCTCCTTTTCCTCTGTTAGGATTATAAGGAGTAAACATGCAAAAGAGTATTTTATTATTATGGATTCTCACATAATATCATGTATGGTTTTATTATTATTAACTAAATTTATATATATATATATATAAATTTAATGCATTGTAATATAATTCAATAAGTTCGGTTGATTTGGTTATTATGATTTTCCCCATTTTAACAACATCTTGGCATATTCAAGTTAATGCTAGGTGGTGTTTAGTTGGATAGTGGGAATGAAAAGAGGAAAGGAAGTGAGAATTGAAAGGAGAATAAAAGTCTATTACTTTGTTTTGTATGTCATGGGAATAATTGAGGTAACGTGTACTGTTTGGTATAAGAATAAATTAAAAGAATGAAAAGATAGTGTAAATAGAAAGACTAAATTACCGTTAAAAAATTAAATATTAATATAAAATTAATTTATTTTAATATGTTAATAATATTAATATTT
>JANHAO010023297.1:0-11953 GCA_026873985.1 Saraca asoca
GCTTCCCTGTGGGATCGACCCGTACTCGCCGGTTCTGTGTTACAACTACGCCGTGCGCTTGCGGTTATATTTAAAACGTACAGTAGCTCTGCTGTTGCATCATTGCTCCTCTTCTATGATTGATGTGAGAGTGATGAAGTTGTTTCTATTCCTTATCATGTGGTGAGAGCATCCTCTATCAAGGAACCACAGATTACTTCTTTTTCTCCCATCATCCTGCAAAATAGAGATTATACTTGGTTTGATGGTACCTAGTTAATCTTGGGTCCAGATCTATTAGGTAGCAATGAAAAATTCTCTTTGGAGCTAGATGCTTTAGACAGCCAAATCAATTTTTCATTTAGTCTTAGAACATAAGTGCCATTTCTCTATGGATAGAATTTAGTATGATGATCTCCATGATTACAATAAAAACATGTAATGAAAATTTCTCTTTATCCTTGATTGTTTATAACCTAAACCAACTTTGTTTTAAGAACCTTTTTGATTGTCTAGCATGCTGTTAAGTTTTACATTGCTATCAGCAAATCCTTATAAAGCCCTATTCAATTTTTCTATCTCAAATTTGTAAGACTCACAATGATCACATGCTTTGCTCTCACTCAATAGTTTCTTAGCTAAGATATTCAGATCACTTATTTCTTTTTCAAATTGCTTGATCTTTTTAAGCAAATTTTCATTCTGAGTTCTTATTTACTTTAAATCCTTGCTAGCTTTAGTCAATGCTTCATAGATTTCCTCATACAAATCATTAGATTCATCATCAATTTTTAGCATCAATTTGATTATTGGATTCACTATTAGTATCACTAACATAAGAGCCACAAAAAAATGAAGGATATTTTAGTACTTCTATGTCTTCATTGTGTTTGGCCATGAGGCAATGCTATTCTTCTTCTTTGGAATCAGCCTCAATTCTATCAATCTAAGCAATCTCCAAAGTATCCAAGATTTCCTTTGCTATTGTACATTTAGAAATTCTTTCAAACTCATTAGTAGATAATGAATTAATAACAACCCTGTTTACTTTGGATGCAAAGAGGTGTTTCCTTCTTTTCATCCCCAATCCACAACAATTTAGATTTAGGTTGCAGAATTCCATTAACAAATATTTTAGGACATTCATAACCTAATTCTAGAAGTTCTAACATGTCTACATCTAAAGCTTCTATAAAAGACTTGATTTTATGTTTCCAAAAAGCAAAATTTTCACTATCAAAAGCAAAAGGACTATTCAAGGATAGACAATCAAGCAAAACCATCAATTTAGAATCCATAATTTTGTTAAAAAAAGAGTATCAAGAGCCAATGCTTCGATACCAACCGTTGGCCCAAAAAAAATAAGAGTTTTGATCTTGCCCTTATTCCCTTAGAGGAATTTTATACTCATTAGTTTGTATTGATTCTAAATCAGTTTAACAACTATGTCAATTGTAATATGAATGTTAATTTTAATTTGCAAGTGAATGCACAGCAGAAGACTTTCTTGTTTACAAGAATTATATCTGATTATATGATTAACAATTAAATTGTCTATTAATTGAAATAGTAGAAAACCAAATTGCAAAATTAATGCAAAAATAGAAAATGTGCATAGGTGTAAAGGCAATAACAAAAAAAATCAAGACTTAGAATTTTTTAAGTGGTTTAACTTGAATTGAAATCATAATTTAAGTCTACATCCACTGGATCAATCTTCAACTGGATGATCTGTTCTATTATTAATCACAAGAATTAAATTGGGCTCCTACACACTAATTTTACAACACAAGATTTATACTAGGCTCTTGCAGACCTATGATACAAAACCTCTTAATCTCCTACAGACTATAATCAACCTCATAACCTAAAAGACATTACAAGAATTCAATGCACCTCCTACCAATTGTAATCAACCTCACAATTCTAGAAGGATGTTAAGGGAAGATCAACTTCTTCCTTTGTATTCAAGATTCCTAGCATCTAGAAATCTAAAACAGAAATAAAGAGTTTAAGTTATAGATGCAATACTTCAATTGAGATGTAAATCTCAATTATCTAAGGTAAATCCTTCAATAATTTGATCTAAAATGATTGAATTGATGAAAATAAGTGAGATAGCAAGATCAGGTTTAAGCTCTGAGATTTTCTCTGTTTTTCTCACAATGTGTTATGAAACAAATGATGCTTGGTCTATTTATAGTTGAGGTAACCGATATTTAAAAAATAACTAACTTTTAGTCTGTGAATCGATTCAGAGCGATTACTAACTAATGAATCAATTTTTGAATTGATTCATCTTTGAAATTCATCAAGAACTTGTAAAACTAACAAACACTTAAACTCATAGTTAGATTGAGATATTAAGCAAGATTGTTGTTCAACATCAAAACAGAAGAAAATAAGCTAGCTAGGCTAACAGGATTCACCCCCATGATAACAACTACAAGAACAATCACAAGCATAGATACCAAAGTTAAGTACAACATCCTAAAAGTAAAATGATAAAGTCTTACAAGTGTAGATAGGACCTTATCATCATGTTAGTCATATTAATATCCTTCCACTTTGAGTTGGAATACCACAGTTGTAAGTATCATGTCTGCATTCATGATTAGAGCCAAATAAACATGTTCTTTTTATTTCAAACAAGCTCGAGTCTTAGTAGTATGCAATGAAAGAAAAATTACTCATAATTTTGTTGACATATATTAATCGAAACAAACAACATTATAAGATAAAGTTAGAATGACTAGTGGCAATCGAGCTATCAACCAAGAGCTAAACAATTTCCACATCAATCATGAACTCTAGAAATAGATCATGACAATAATTTTATAGAAAAACGGGACAGAGTTTCCCTTATTTTCTAAATACTAGCCATGGGCAAAGATCACAAAAACAAACATCATGTCCCTTAAAAGAAAACTTGTGAGTGAAAAGAAAAACTACCATAACTATATACACCAAGAATATATGATTATCATTCCAATATTCATAGACATATATGCACATGCAAACAAATCCTACTCCAACTATCAAATTTACTTCAAGATATCAACCTTGAATCTCCACACTTGTGTTTGGTACATAAACATCAATTTTTCGTGGATATGAAAAACAAGAGAAAGAAAAGGTGAGTTTCAAGAACCCAATGAATAAATAAACTATCAAAACCCGCAATTTAAAAACATCATTTATCAAAGTTTTGAAAAAAAAAACTTAATTCTTTCAAAAACATAACAAGCATTATAAACTAGTGAGCTATAAGAAAAGGGAGACAACATTATGCTTTAGAATCTTACTAACATACAAAAATAAGTTTAATCTTAAACTTTATATATACCTTCTTCATAATTCAATTTTATTCTATATAAAATAACAATCTCATATAGGAATCTCTCATGTTAAGGAGCACATAATAATGAATTCATCTCAAACTCCAATTACAATCTTCTTTACATAAACCAATTCAATAAAATTAATCATTTCATAACTCAATCTCATTTTTCATAAAACAACAACCTTAGATGTAAATTCAAAATATTATGAATACTTCAACAATTAACAATATAATATTCAAAATATATATAGAATGAAAGAAACAAGTAGGAAATAATGGGATTTTAGGTTAGATAACCAAATAGATGTCAGATGTAGGTTTGAACCAAGGTCAAATCCTTAATTCAATCAATTAGATCTATCCAAGGTCAAATCGCCTCCTGAAGGTCAAGGTCAAATCCATGACCCCAATAACAATATCATATCATATATATCAGAAAACATATGCCTACCTCCTATCATTACTCCACATTTCCTCCTATCCCTCCACACAATAATCATTCTCTATACCTTCTAAACCAAAGCCATGGCAATTAGATGTTCAAGTGCCCTTAGGGTTTTCTAAGAAAAACTCTAAAGGATCCACATTATTTTTATTTTGCATTATGAATAAATAATAATAATTATAACCTCCTTAAAATGCAAAGAATTAAAGTAATATAATCATTTTCCATCTTGAAAATTTTGTTATATTACATTCTAAAATTAATAATCATGTAAAATTTTATAATCATATCCATTTCTACTCATCAGGATGAACGTATCGGGAAAATATCAACACTTAAACTTGTAAGTATACATAATATTTTAATGATAGCTCAATTTTCAATTATAAAAATAATCAAAAATAATCGCAAGTATTATAGGAAACAAGATATACATATCAACGTTCATAATAAAATAATATTGAATAAAATTGTCACTATGTGAAAATAAGTTCATATTCATGTATAGTAGAAAATTATCACAATTTATAGTAGAAAATACTATAATTTCAAGTTATAGTAGAGTTATTGTCATATCCCCAAAATTGAAAATGTGATTTACTTGAATTACCAAGTGGTAACCCATAAACTCGTGACTCATAATCAAATAAACTTTAAATAAAACTCAAATTTAAATAAATAGAATGTGTGCATTTAATTCAAAATCCAAATTAAAATCAGATGTGCAAATTGAAAATAATTTGATAAAGTAAAACAATCAATTCAAAACAGAAAACTTGGAGTCATAACATGCCAGGGTTTGCATGGATGGCTGCTAACATCTTCTACCATAATATATTAGTATACTAAAGCATGGTTTCTATCTCTACTGAGTAAGAGTAGGCCATGTTTGATCAAGGTTATATGGAAACTTAATCTTTAAATTGATAAATAGAATGGTGAGTACAACCTAAGTACTTAATAAAGTGAGGGTTTCTACCATCCTTTGGGTAAAAACCGTTTTTTGATCATAAATACATATGTAGCATTTCACATCTTAAAAATATAAATACATACTTATAGATATACAAGCACAAACAAGGTCTTTTTTGTGTTTCATATCTAATTTCATGTTCTAGGAGATCATGCATTCCTTTCCTAAAATATAACATATCATTTCATCAAGTATCTATCAAGAAGGGGTAATATGGCAAATTTCATAGTAGGTTGTTTCATTACAAGTGTGGGACCTTTAGGTCAACTAAAATAAATAATGAGTAATGTTTACTTTACTGTGTTAAGGCATGAAACCCTCAGGTTAACCCATCATGTATATTTGCTTGTTTCATAAGTCTTATTAGCCGTACAAGATAGGTCATACATAATTATAATGGCATTATAAGTTAATGGAAAAATGCAATAAGATTGAATGCCTCCAATGACATGATGTGTAGTTGTGTGCCCCCACTGATATACTACATAATGTGTGTCTTCCTACACCACACTTGAATTATTAGTCATTGTTCCCAATGAAGCAAAAAAAAATGTTCATCTACCTAATGCATATAGATCTTCCAAATTTTACTTTGTACTAGTTGTCAAACACAAACCATCTTACTTGAATCTAATATCTTTTGTCTATCTCTTACTATCTTACCCTTGCTAAGCCTACTGGTCTCCATTCATTCTATTTCTTATTTAAATATTACCATAGTTAATTAAATTAATTATGAGAACAATCAAATTTTTCTAATAAATCTAACTAAAACTAAGTTCTAACCCTTTATTAACACTTGCATACATACATATAAGCACATATAACATATATCCTAATAATTCTATGTTAAATATTAGGGCCAATGCATTTATCAAATTCTTCTTTTAATTTCCCTAACATAACAAAAGAGACATTTGGGCTTATTTAGAAAAATATATATTTTTATTTATAAAATGAAGCCAGAAAAATGGAAGACCCCACTCATCTTGCCAAGAGAGAATTTTCCCAAGCCTAATCTCGAAATTGCTCCCAAGTTTTGACTATGACCTTTCGCTGGTAAGAAAATACCTTGCAACAATCAAAGAATATAAAAGAAAATCAAAACTAAAAAAATATAAGAATTTAAGAAAAGAATTTAACCTTTTTAGACCAAAAACCTTACCTTAAGCTCACACCCTTAAAGAGCACAAACCAAAACCCTTATTAGCTAGGTAATACTCTTTGGGAGCTACTCAATTATAAATGAGGATTATGAAAAATGTACAGAAGGTTGCTCCTTATATAGACCTGAGGAAGGGGTTGATTGACCTGTTGTTGCATATCCAACCAGCCTATCCAATCCACTAGTTAGTCCAAGCCTCGAGATTCTATCAGCACAAAACTCTATTTCAACTCATTAAGAGGTTTCAATCTAGTCTTTGTTTCAAGTTCTGACCTAACTTAATCTCAATTTAATACTAAGTTGGCCCGTTCTAGTTTTATCTAACTTTAGGAGGTGTTATAGTTATTCACTTACAACTCTTAAGCTCACTGAGCTTAGTTTCAAGTTGTTCCACTTGCTATAACTTCCAAGGTCTTCAAGCCTTCATTCAATTCCATAGTACCTATCCAACACTTCTTAAGTCTTGAAATATTGAATGTGAAATTTATTAATTTTGCAAATTCCACTAGTATAAGAGTTATGCTTTTAAGGTCTAAATTTGCCTAGAAACTCTTATGCTTCCTGAGTTCAAATTCACTTCAAACACCAGTAATTTCTCTAACTAAATCATTCACTTGTTATAAATTAAGACTAATGATTTAGGTTGATAATAGGAGTTGAGGATATCCTACAAACAATTGAAACTATCTCAATAACAACCAAAACCCCATGATCTTACTTATCTCAAAACTAAAATCCCTAACTCTCAAATCTTAACATACAACCTCGCTTATGATTTTGAACTTAGTATTAGATAATCTAGAACTACTAGCATGTAAAATTTACCTTATAGTTGAATCAAATTAGTCCCTACTAGAAATATCAGTCCCACCTAAAATAGTCGATTATCCTTTCTCATACGCACAAGCTAGTCGCCCAGCAACAATAGCAACCCATGTATGGTTATGGCAATGCAACAGGAAGAAGGAGGTTGGTGAGCAACTCAACCTCTGGTGTGATAGGCAAAGGCAATGGCTTTACTAAGGAAAAGAAGAATCGGGAGGTTGAAAAAGGTTAGGCAGTACCTAAGTGGCAGCACATTAGAATGAAGTAATGCTAGTGATGGGCTTAGAGGTAGTTCAATGGTTAGCAAAACTCCAATAAAAGAGTAAGAGGATAGATACCCAAAAAGATCAAGAGTGGTAAGATCAGGTAAAAAGCATAGGTAGACAACAGGGGAAAAGGTAAGTGACAGTGAAGCTATGGTGATTGGAGGTTAAAAGAGATGCTAAGAAAGGTAAAAATAGAGAGAAAGTGTTCAAGAAAAATGAAGAAAAATAAAATAAAAGGAAAAAAAGAGTAAAAAGCGTGTTTTTAATTTACAACTTTAAAAAAATATTTAAATCACATAAATTAAGTATAATAAATAAATATAGTTTCATAAATACACTTCTATTAAATATAATATCTAGTTTAATAAAACTCATTAAGTACTAACAATACTTATAATCCATATTTGGTCATAAAAAAAAAAGCAAAGTAGTTAATTGTAATTTAAATAAATAATAATTCATTTGAAAAATATATTATTTATTTATTTCTCAAAATAGTTATTATTAAAACTATAATTTATTTAGGGCACATCAAACAGCTAATGCAATAAAAAATATACTTTAAATACATTATTAGTAATTCAAAATCTAATTAAATAAAAGTACAATATCATTTGAACAAAAATAGTTAATTTAATTTTTCATAATAATTATTAAAATAATTTAATAAATAAAAACACTTGAAACAAACACAAACTATAAGTTCCTATATAAAATCATTTATTAAAAGTCTCTTCATAACCTAATTTATAAATATTGTACATATAAATTCTAAATATAATTAAGCAATACAATTTTATAAAATAATTTTATAAAAAAATTTCAAAAGAGGTTTTGGCATTACACTATCCCTTTTTCATTTAAATTTTTTTAATCTATGCTAATTTTGATTTCTCTAGGTATACATTAGCACCTGTCGACCAAGACAAGTAAATCTTTAAATAATTTTCATTTTTTGCATAGGTTTAAATTTTTCTTATTTTTTATTTTTTTATCTTTATGTATAACCAATTATTTTGAAAATATTTTTTACAAATCTTAGTCCAGGCTCTTGATCCTACATTAACCCTCTGCTTGGTCACATGGAAAAGGAGAGGAAAGAAAAGTTTAGTAGAAAACTTGGGTGGAATCCGGTTTCATTTCTGCTTGGTTGAGGGTGGAAAAGAAGCAGAAAAGAAAATATCTAGAAAAACTACTGTAGGCCCTATGCTAAAAAAATTTTGCGCACTTGTACACAAAAAAGGAGTAGAAAACTCCCCATTTCTGGTTGCCGAACTACTTTTTGCTCCTCATTGTGATTGTCTTCCTCCTAGATGCTAGTTTACTGCTTGCCTAATTCACTACTTGCCAAGCTGTTTCCTCTTTCAGCTCCTGCTTCCTGGTCGCTGCTTCCTTTGCTCACCAAGCTGCTTCCTCCTTCAACTCTTGCTTCCTGCTCGCTACTTCCCCCTGCATGCTGCTGCTGGTTTTGGTCCTGTTTCCTCTAATCTGCTTCCTCTGATTACTGGGTTGTCGCTGCTGCTTGCTGGTTTAGGTCTTGCTTCCTTCGATTTGCAGAAGTTGAAGGAGAAAGACGAAGTTGAATAAATGAGAATATACATGCAGGCTCTAATGCATAAAGCTATTCTTCTGATTAGTTTTGTGGAGTGGTTGAATATGCTCATCTGATCAATTATCTTATTTCTTGTGCATTGGTTTTCAATTAGAGGATGATTACGTGAATTTGGTATGCTTACTTGTTGATAGCTAGGCTTTTGATGCAAATTGTCGGAAAAAAAAATTATAATTTATTAATTTCTTGTAAATGATTATGATGGTAATCCTATTACCATTTTTTTTTTCTTTTAGCTAATCATTTTGTCTACATATCTACAAAACAATACACTGGCTTTCAATAGACAATAAAAAAAATTGTTAAATTACACTGTTAATAAATATAATTTTATTTTATTTTTTAATTCAAATTTTATAATTTAAAATTTTTAAATTAAATTTTCATATTTAATTTTTATTTTTAATTAAATATTTTTTCCTTTCTTTTTTCTTTCCTCTCATTTTCTTTCTAACCAATAAAATTATATTTTCTTTCCCTTTTCTTTCCTCTTATTTTCTTTCCAACCAATCAATAAAATTATATTTTTTTTCCTTCTCGTTTTCTTTCTTCTCATTTTCTTTCTTCTATTTTTTTCTTTCCAAACCAAGTAAGGGGTAAGGATTTTGTGCTACTAGTGAATCTACTGTTCTCTTTGTTTCTAACAGAGTCACAAGTACGTGTACTAAGACATTTAAAATAAATTTTTAATTTTTTTTATTTTTGTGTATTCTTATTTGTGTTTTAAAAGATAAATAAGCATATTGGGACTAATATTTTGCATTATTTATTTCATGGCAATTATTTTTTGTATAAATGTGTCTAACATCTTCTCCATACAAAATTACACTCACAAACGATTTTCTTTTATTAAAAGACACATTTTATCTGTTTTATAATTTATAATTTTTCTGTAAAATATAGTAATTCCTATTTTTCTATTTTTCGTATTAAAATAATTATTATCCGTGTTGTGTGTCGCTCAGGGCACATGGTCACGTTGATTATCCTTTACCCTTTATTTTTTAAGTTTGGAATTGTGTCCAATCCTACTATTACAAGCACTCATGATAAGGGCAATTTTGTAACAAATGATAAACATTCCAATTTTCTAACCCTTTTCTACTCATGTAGGCCAAGAAAAGTAAGTGAGGCACCCGATGCCCTTTTTTTCTACTCCTATTCTTTTCTACCTATTTTCTATCTTGTGACTAAACAAAGAAAAATCCTATTTTCTATCCTTTTTTTTTTGTTTTCTTTCCACCTATTTTTTATAAAAACAAACAAAAATTACATCATCATCACATATTCTTGATATTATAAAAATTATAATACTCATTTTTATTCAAATATTATTATACAGTAAATGCCTTCTACTTATTAAAAGACGATAAGCAAAAAAAAAATTAAATTTTTTTTTTAATTTTAGTTCTAATTCAATTCATAAATAAAATTTTTATATTTATTTATTTTAATAATAAATTATTTATTTAAATTATCAATTTTTAATTTAATTTTTTAATTTTATTGCTATTAAATTATTAATTTAATTTTAAATTTTTGAATTATCAAATAAAGTTTTGGTTTTAGATTTTTAACATTTGAATTATTTATTTATTAGAGTAATACAATTTTGATATCCAATTTAATATTATTAAAATAATTTTTAACTTAAAATTTGGTGGTAATATATTTAAATATTTAATATCAAAAATAAAAATTAAAAATATTTTAATATTTCAATAAATTGTATAATTTAAATTTTAAATAATTTTAATAATATATCATTTAATTTTTAAATTGTAAATCACTTTAATAAATGTTATATATTCCTATTTCATTATGAAAATTATCTTTGTCAAAATAATCATGTAATAAAATTATCTATATTTGATTTTCAATTTAAATTTATTAATAGATTTTGATTTGAATATATATATATATATATATATTCAAAACAATTATTTAAATGTTTTAATATTTAATTATGCTAATAATATATATCCTCATCCCATCTCACTCCCTATCCTTTTTGTTTATGCTATACTCTTTCATTAGACTATACAATCAAGTATATTCAATTCTTATCTTACATTTTAAAAATTATAATTATTTTTTTATCAATGATATTTAATTTAATTATAACTGATACTTAAATTATATGTATAAAATACTCTGTTGTTATCTAAATAAATTGAGATTTTATATAAATTATAATTGTTATCCAAATAAATTAAAATTTTATTTAAATTATATGTAAATAATACTCAATTAATATTTGCATAAAAAATAATTTTTAAAGTGTTTAATATTAAAATTTGTTAATTCTTCAATTAAAGTAGTCAAAATAATAAAATGGATAATTTTTTAATTTTCTATTTTATTAAAATATATGTAATATTAATTTATTTCATCTATATTCTAAATTGATATATTTATATATAATTTAGAATTAAATTTTATTTAAATTAATGATCAACTATAATCGTATTCTTATTAAACATTTAATTCTTTTTATAAATATAATCTTATATATTAAATTATGAAAATCTCATACATATGCACTGGTATTAGACTAGTTACAAATATAAATAAGAGGTTCAAGATAAAGTCGAGAAAATAAAGAAAAGCATGGATAGTTGAAGCATATAAAAAGTTCACGGAAACATTTAGCTTAAAAGCATATAAAATGTGCAAAAATTTCAAGTTCAAAAATTTGGGATATATTTTGCCAAACTTCGCTCAAATGTCTTCTCACTGGATCTCATTGTCACATAGGATTTACCTGTTGTGTCATATTGGAATTACTTACGTCATGTCAGCAGAAAACAAAATTAAAAAAGAGTTAACAACGAGTATCCAATTAAAAAAATAAATGATAATTATCCAATTAAAAATTTTTAAAGTATAAGTATCTATGTATAATATGATATAAATTATAGGGAACAGTAAAATAATTTAATTAAATACTTCTCTCTAATACGAAAGTATAGATGAAAGGAGGACCCAATAGTAGCCCACTGACTCTGGAGAACGAGCCCGTCAACGAAATTTAGGCCCAATTAAACTAGAACGATCGGACTCGGCAATTGTAAAAGCCCAAGCAGCAGAGAGAGTCATCATCTAGGGTTTGACTGTGGCCTATAAAAGACATGGTGGATTTCTCTTCTGTCTTTCATCGTCTGAGTCTGAGAATGTCACCGTGCAGCATAGGCTAGGGTTAAGTCAGATTTGTGTGTTTTTCAGAGTTGTATTTCCTCTGCGTTTGTGTTGATGTGTATATTAAAAGCCAATTAGCAGAGCAAGAGCGTCAATAAAATTGAAAATGACGCATATTGCATTGAAGGTTGGCGAAAGAAACGCGAT
>JANHAO010023298.1:0-11933 GCA_026873985.1 Saraca asoca
CTGTAAAGACACTCCATTTTGATGTATGTATGTTTGATACTACGGAGTCATCCTCAACTTTGTGCAATCCATTTGTGTCAGGCCCCCCAATGTCATAATCAGAAGATGCTTCAGTTGATGCATCTTTTGCTAGCACAGGGTTAGCATTAATCCCAATGTTCATTGCTGCACAGAGATCATAGTTGTCAATCCATGCTATACGAGAAACGTCATTTAATTGACCTCTCTGAAAGTGGTCCTAAGTGCTACAGCATTGAACAACTTATAAAACATCAGGTTTTCAAACACTCTTCTGCTGGATTAATAGCCTATGTCAGCTGGATCATTATCATTAAAGTTCATATCAATCATAAATTTATTTATACTCCAAATACGAAACATTACAGACTACTGAATTTATACTTGTCAATATCCAATTGATCTGAACTTTCCCAAGCATGACCAAGATAACAAGACATGATTCAACAGTTGGATCATTGACACACATTCTATCAGAAACTATTTGATTGTGCAAGGAAATCAAGTCGGACACTAGGGAGTCCATTGAGAGAAAATTGACAAAAGGAACAGACATTAATATTCAACCTGTGCAGTAAGTAATCGCTAGAGCACATTCTATGCTGCAGAGCGAAGTGATATAATCAAAATGATTTATGGGATGAAAATAGGCTAGGCCGAGCTACGGTTCATCTTAAATAGACTTCTACTTTATAAAGTATTGACTTAACTTCAGTTTGTTAACATATTTAAAAGCTTATTTGCATAAATAAGTCAATAAATCAAAGCTTCAATGACCTAAAATAGGCTAACAACCTAATTAGGTGTGTATATATGTATTAGAATATTATTTATATAATACATTTTTTTATATATGTATATAATATATAAATTTATTAATTATTAAAAAGGCTGACCTAATAGGCATACAAGCCAAGCCTAAAAAAAGATTTGTCTATTTGTTAACCTTGGCCTAACTTATTTAATTAAATTGGCCAGATTAGTCTAAGCTAAAAATACGTTAGGTCATAGCTCTTGATAGGCATTCTGGCCTATTTTAGTGCATTTTATCATTTAATGAAATTTTCTTATTGGCATGTATTTATTGTGTGTGCTAAACCAATCAAAAGATGATTAAATTAGTATTAAATTAGTAATTAGAAGAGATATATAATACACTAATATCTAATGAAAAAAGGTATATTTATCTCCAACTTAACTTAATGCACACAACAAACATGTGGTAAGTGCAACAAAGTCTTTCTCTGTTTAAGGATTCTTAAGCTATATATGATGTAGTAATTTACTATGTTATACCATAAAAACCTTTAATAATAATTAATAAGTACAGGAATACCCATATAAAAATATTCCTTTCCTTCCATTCATTCCTTTATTTTCTATTTAACATAAAATTTATAAAAATTGCAATTTTTAATATAAAATCTTATAACTTTTTTATAAAAAAAAATATATGTGTGTACAAATTTCATGTGTAACAAATATACAAGCAATTACGACTTCTTCATTATCCAAAATTGCATAGAAAAATTTAATTTTTTCATTTTTATATAAAAGTTATAATGTTTAATTAAAAAGTTACAAAAAGTATAAAAATTATTCACAAAACTTGCAAGAATATATATCGATACAAATTTTCTCAAATACATACTGAAACATAACCCTTCCTTTTATATGTTGTTTCAAAGATGTTTGTTTGTAGAATTTTTTTTTATATTTTCGAGAATGTTTTAAAGAAATCCAACATTCCAATTTTTGATTCATATTAACAATAAAATCTGGTCAACCCAAAAAGGAGTCCAGAAGACCCCAAACTTCAAATTGTGAACAAAATAGTAAGGAAATGAAGGAGGAAGAACAAAGAACACTAGGATTTTTTAATATGGTTTAGCTAAAATCCTTTGTTTGGATTCTACGTCCACGGATGATTTTATTCCTACTAAGTGTAATATGTTTATAGAGATTCTCTTAGTCTTTTGGTTGAGTTTTTACCATATTCTATATATCATTTTTCTCTCTATATTTTGACAAAGTTTCTGCATATCTCTCCTCTTTTTTTATAATGATTTCTCCCCCTATTTATAGAGACAGTGCGGGTTACAAATGTAATTTGATAAATTGTAAATCTATCTTTTTCGCTGCATCAGGCAATAAATGCTAGGCAATTAACTGTCGATTTTTGGAAGCTGATCTGTCAGTTGAAATTATGTGCCTCTAGTTGCTGACTAAACTTTTGTATTCCGTACCCATGCTTAAGATTGCTAAAAGCTAGACCTCGTCCTGAAAGCTGAGAGCTAGATCTCATCACCTGAGAGTTGGGAGCTAGAGCTCGACCTAAGGGCTGAGAGCTAAAGCTCGATTTGAGAGCTAGTAGTTAGATTTTGTGACCTAAGAGCTGAGTTGGGAGCTGCGAGCTAGAGCTGAGCGTTGGGACCTGGGAGCTAGAGCTAGGGGTAAGGATCTAGAGCTGGAAGTTAGAGCCAGGGCTCAGACCTATGAACTAAAGCTCATCTTTAGTGACTTGAAGCAACACGTGAGGTCACCAGCGACCTGAGTTCTTCTTTTGATGAGCTAAGACCTGATCTAGCAACTTCAATCCTTGGTGATCTAGGCCTTTCACTAGTTGGACTTGTCCATTTGGCTTTCACCATCCCATTTGTATGGTTCTAAAAATACTCACAACATTAGCCCCCTAGCTCTTAGTGCGATCTCCGGACTCGGAGCTGTAGTTTGCTAATGAAAGATCAATGGATAAGTCGTTGTTTAAGCCTCTGAAATTCTAAGATTCATTTTTTTAAATGCTTATATGTACATTCACATCATTGAATAGTAATGAATCTTCACATTTCCTGCTTTTTTAAGCACATTATATTGGGTGTTTTATATATCACATGTAGGCTGATACGAGTAAACTCCTACAAATCACAGTAAAATAAAATATTAAGTTGAATGACCAATCAGTCACATTAATTCATTTCAGTTGATAATAAATTGAACACCGGAGTGCCTTAGTCGATAATAAATTTGGGTGCCCAGGTAGGTCACATGGATGTACCTTAACTAGCACGAGACTGAGTACCCAAATAGGTAGCACGGATGTGCCTCAGCTAGCATAGAGTTGGGTGCTCAGGTAGGTTACATGGATACGTCTCAGCTAGCATGAGATTGAGTGTCCATGTAGGTCGCATGGATGCGCCTCACTAGCATGAGATTAAGTGCCTAAGTAGGTCACATAAGAGTTGCACTTTAATAAGTTGAATGCTAAGATAGGTCTCATGAGAGTTGCACTCTAATAAGTTGAATGTTGATATAGGTTGCATGAGAGCTGCACTTTAATAAGTTGAATGTTGAGATAGTTGCATCAATGTTCCTTTAGTTAGCTGATCATGACAATGTATATTTACCAAGTCAAGGCAATGTATATTTGTCCATTACTCATGTCAATGTATATTTACCGAGCAAGGAAATGTATGTTTATCAGAAGGACTGTGACAACATATTATTGCTTGAGCAAGATAATGTATATTTGACAGGTAGATCATGATAATGTATATTTGCTCAAGCAAGATAATGTATATTTGCCAGGTATTCTTGCTAAGTTACGCCATGACCTTGTCAGGCTGAATGTTCCTTCTAAATTAGGTGGGCGAGAGCTTGCTTCTAGTATAATATTCCATTAAGAGGGGATGCAGCTTTAGCCCTGAAAAAGAGAATGAAAGTTAGTAGTAATAAAACATTTTATGCAAAGACAAGATTTTATATTTATTTTGTTCAAATAGGAACCACAATGCTATTGCTAAAGTTAGTATGGCAAAACCTCCACACCATTTTTTCAAAGCAATGGATCAGCAACTAATCTAGTGTTGAGATCCTGATAAATTGATATACGACAATGCAGATTGAGAAGATTTGAAAGAGATGACACAGGCAACTACAACAACTTCGATACAAGCAATTGTTTGTTTTAGTATTAAGCTCGCGAAGGTCAAAGGCACGATCTGAAAGTCACTAGGGATTTAATGGTAGAGAATCTTTTTGGTTACCTTGGACTTCAGTCCCTTCAGGAACCTCAGCCACTCTTTCCACTTCTTTATCTATGTCTGAAGGCTTGATCCAAGTTCAAAGGGATGCTAGGCCTACTATCTTTCGGGTTGTCACTTTTTCTGGTGCTTGTTAGAGCATGATTCTGGTTCTCGTAATAATACCACACTGACCCAATGGTTAAGATGGATTGGATGAGTAATCTACAAGTGACATTTTCCAAGTGCCACAGCGGCCTCTTCATGAAAGCCAATGAGCTCTGCACCCTCTACACCACTGAACTCTACATCATCATATCCACCCTAGGCAAGAAAGTCTTCTCTTTCAGCCTTCCAAGCGTAGAGGCCGTGATGGAGTGCTACATGACCGATGCTCCATAGTACAACATGGCCAATAGGAAGCCCTGCTTGACCACTGCATGTAAAGTCACTTGTGAGGCCTGAATCTTCTAGCTTAGGATAATGATGATGCTGTTATTGATAACCTACACCATTTTCAATATTTAGTGGATGGTGTGACCTTGTTATCAAACCGGGTCTCATTGTATGGCAATGTAAGCTCATCATTGAACAATCTCTCTACATGGCAGTGCAAGCTCATCATTGAACCCTTTCCCCGTGTGGCAGTGTGTGCGAGCTCAGCATCAAGTTCATATGTCCAGGGCCAAATCGATGTCGAGAAAGAGCACTCCCAAGGCTTGAAATGCGACTTACTGGGATATGAACCTGAGATTGGTAAGCCCGAGCCCTTGATGAGCTATCTCAGTAGCAATTCCTGCAACCACTGGAGGCTTCCACAAGTAAAGGATTCTGGCAAAGGCACTCGTTAGCAAACCAAGTTAGTGACAAGCTGAAGCTTTGCCTCTAACCAGCGCTAGTGTAGAACTGACAAAATCCCTTCTTACTGGCCAATCAAAAGTATGAGGCTGTCTTGAATACACTCCAACCATGAACCAAAACCATCCCACAAAGCTAGACCTGTAAGCTACTCGGTCTGAACAAAGTAATTATTGGTTGCGGTGAGGTGTTCAACCTCAATTCATAGCAACGGTTGCTCTTTACTATGGCATTACACGCGAGCTCTATTATTGATAACCTGCATATGCAAGCTCAACACCATACTACTATTGCTGGTTAACATCGAACCTAGTCTCATTACATGGCCACTGTGCAAGCTTAACACCAAACTCGGGAGCTACATGGTCACTACAAAATCACTTGCGAGGCCAGAGATCTTCTGGCTTTGAATGATGCTGCCTTATATACACTTCAGCTAGCAGGGATGACTAAAGAAGGCTCAGCCAGTGGAGTCCATGTGACTGTATGATGCTGTCTTGAATATACTTCAGCTCACAGCTATCTTGAATGCATTTCATCTTGATATACTTCAACTTGATGTTGTCTTGGATGCACTTTAGCTCACAATGCTATCTTGAATGCACTTTAGCTCACAATGTTGTCTTGAATGCACTTCATCTTGATGCTGTCTTTAGCTCGCAGCCGTCTTGTCGCTAATGGTCTTCAGGGTTTAGCTATAAATGTTATTTTGAATGAGCTTAGTTTTGAAATGCCGTTTAACGATCATAGGAATAATCAACGATTGATTATCAAGTTGCCAAATGCTAGTTGTAGTCCTGCTAGTGGAGCTAATGGGGGCTCTTTTAAAGATCATGTTGTTCCATGCGACAAAGCTTCACCACCAACGATATGTATGATACTAATGAAGCTCGGACAGATTATGAAGAAAGTAATCATTCTTCGATGAGTGATGAATAGTGTAGGGCTAATAATCACAGTGATAAAATGGTAGAAACACCAAAACCAGCTAGTTCATCACAAGGATTTGTTTTGAGATTAGGGAAGACATATAATGCTTCTTTAAGTTCCACCAATGCGTTGATTGAAATTTGTGTTAAATTTTTTAAAAATGCCGATGCTTCTATACCCCCTGGGGATGATGTTGGTATGAACCTACTTGCTACTGTGGCAGCTGGGGAAATTTTCAGATCTAAGAATGCATCACTAGTTGCTTCTCTTAAGAGGAAGTCTCTTATGGTTAATGAACCATGCTTAGGCATTGGCAGGAAGTCAAAACATTCAGGTGAAGTAGTTGCTTACTCTATTGTACAATATGATGGTTTAGCTACTAGGGAGAATGTGAACACTACTAATGCAGTATGGTTCATGAACGATACAAGATGTTCCATCAATGTCACATAATATGTCTAGAGATTGTGAACTAATGTTGTAAAACTCTCTTGAATTCTTCCACTGCAAATTTGTTATAGAATGTAGAATGTCCATCCCTTAGGCCTGATATGAAAAGAGATTCTTCCAAAACTTCCTTATCTAAATTAACTTTAGATATAGGTAATGTGAACCAGGTTAGAGTCAAGGAAATGACAAAAGTAAAATCGATGGGTGGTATAAGCTCGTTATCGAGCTTGTCTCATTACATGGCAGAGCGAGCTCATCATGAATCAAGTCACTGCATGGCTACTGTGTGCTAACACCATGCTCACACATCCAAAAACGTGTGCTCATCCATCTCAATGTGTGGGGAGCCCTTTCCCCATCAAAGCTCATCATCTTTGACAACGCATTTATCTTCTTGAAGAATGACCTATCTTGGCCCCAGAAAGTATGGCCAGAGCTCCTGTCGCTGTGATGAATAATCCCTTCTCATACTTGATTGCCTACTCGTATTACTCAGCAGGAGAAAGATTGTAGAAGACATAGGTAAATTTCAAAGCACTGTTATTGATGCTGATAGTGGGTGTGAAATGAGGGTGTGATACGTAGGCCACACTTAGTGTTTCAACCTTCCTTGTTAGGTCTTCCTTCACCACTTTAGGTCCAGTTTCTCTTGTTAGTGAGACCAACGATGCACTGATGGACTAGAGTTGCTATTTTTGGAGTTCTTCTTTGGCAAAGACACCTTATGTGCCTTTGATGGGAATGGTTAGTGCAGACTTCTTCCTCTATAGTGAATGAAGTTCACTAATGGTCTGAGCTTTCACTGTCGGACCATTGTCATCGTGACAAATCTAGTTCTATTTCTTGTGCGCTTGAATCTTCATCAAACCATTTTTGGCCGCCACGTTAGCACTTCTGAAGCTAAAATTTTCGTTGTTCTTCCTCTAGCCATTGCAGTTGAACGGTAAGTCAAAGTGAGTGCAGTTTAGGGCCCCTCCTTCTAGTGCTAAAATATTGACGGTAAAATTCAGTCAACCCAAAAAGAAGTCCAGAAGACCCTAAACTACAAGTTGTAAATGAAATAGTAAGGAAATGAAGGACGAAAAACAATGAACACCAAGGGTTTTTTAACATGCTTCGGCTAAAATCCTTTATTTGGATTCCTTCGTCCATGGATGATTTTATTCCTACTGAGTGTAATATATTTATAGAGATTCTCTCAGTCTTTTGGCTGAGTTTTTACCATATTTTGTATATCATTTTTCTCTTTATATTTGGTAGAATTTATGCGTATCTCTTCTTTTTTTTTTTTACAATGATTTCTCCCCCTATTTCTAGAGGCAATGGAGGTTACAAATGTAATTTGATAAATTATAAATTTAATTTTTTAGCTGCATTAGGCAATAAATGCTAGGCAATTCACTGTCAATTTTTAAGAACTGATCTGTCGATTGGAAGTATGTGCCTCTGGCTACTGACTAGACTTAGGTATTTTGTACCCATGCTTAAGATTGCTGAGAGCTAGACCTCGTCCTGAGAGCTGAGAGCTAGATCTCGTGACCTGAGAGCTGGGAGCTAGAGCTCGACTTGAGAGCTAGGAGCTAAAGCTCGACTTGAGGGCTAGGAG
Organism: Saraca asoca; assembly: GCA_026873985.1. Classification (NCBI taxonomy): domain Eukaryota; kingdom Viridiplantae; phylum Streptophyta; class Magnoliopsida; order Fabales; family Fabaceae; genus Saraca; species Saraca asoca. The sequence goes on from JANHAO010023298.1 coordinate 7,882, forward strand.
CTAGAGCTCAATCTGAGAGTTAGGAGTTAGATTTTATGACCTGAGAGCTGAGCTGGGAGCAAGGAGTTGCAAGCTAGAGCTGGATGCTAGGACCTAGGAGCCAGAGCTGGGGGCAGGGAGCTAGAGTTGGAAGTTAAAGCTACGACTCAGACTTAGGAGCTAAAACTCATCTTTAGCGACCTGAAGCTACATGTGAGGTCACCAATAACCTGAGTTCTCCTTTTGACAAGCTGAGACCTGATCCAACGACTTCAATCCTGGGTAATCTAAGCCTTCCAATTGGAAATGTCCGTTGAGCTTTCGTTAACCCATTTACGTGGTTCCAAAAATACCCAAAACAATTCCCAATTAAGAAAAATTTATCCAGAAATGTTTTTAAGCATATATTCCTAAAAATATTTCTATGAGGAAGTAGGTATCCTGTATTTTAATGACATAAGAATGCTTTAATTATATAAAAAAAATATTTTGCTTACTTTTTCATTGATGTATTAACACTATTACCACCACTCATATTTTTATTGACCAATGCCCACCATTATTGGCTAGTTAATTTTCTAGCATTAACCATTATTGATCAATCAGCTTTCAGCACAACGACATTTTTTAAAATTTAACAAGAATTTTAAAATATATAAATTAATTAAAACATAATATTGTAACATTTTTAAGATTCTTTTTTATTAAACTAAACATAATAACGCAATATTCTTAGAAATCGCATTCTTGACAATGCTAAAATTTTTAAAAATATATTATTTAACAAACTAAACACTCTCACAAAGTAAATAATTAGAATTAAGGAGATCATAGAGTGCAAATAATCGCGTTCTACCAAATTATTCTTTTTTTAAAATATTGAAAGTTAATGAATGCATTAAATATTGGTTACTTAGTAGAAATAACTAGAAAAAAATTTATAAAAGTATAATTGATGTATTTTTTATCTTCTAAAATGATTGATTAGAAGAACAAAGATGACAAATACATAAATGAATAGAACGAGTAATAAGTATAAAAACTCAAGATATTAATTTCTCAATTAACCAAAGGAGAAACACTTACAATTCATTTTAATGGAAACAATATTGATTTATCTGTTGTTGTGGATATTTTTGGAATTACGCAAATGGACTGTCGAAAGCCTAATAGACAAGTTCAACTGCTGAAAGGCGCAGATCATTTAGGATTGAAGTCACTGGATCAGGTCTCAGCTCGTCCAAAGAAGAACTAAAGTCGCTGATGACCTCACGTGTAGCTTTAGGTCACTAAAGATGAGCTCTATCTCACAAGTCTGAGCCCCAGCTCTAACTCCTAGCTCCCTACTCCCAACTCCTTACCCCCAGCTCTAGCTCCTAGGTCCTGGCATCCAGCTCTAGCATGCAGTTCCCTGCTCCCAGCTCAGCTCATAAGTCATGAGATCTAGCTCCCAGCTCTTGGGTCGAGCTCAAGCTCCCAACTCTCAAGACGAGCTCTAACTCTCAGCAATCTTAAGCATGGGTATGGAACACCAAAGTTTAGTCAACAAACAGAGGCACATACTTCCAACCGACAGATCAACCCACAAAATTCAACAGTGAGTTGTCTAGTATTTATTGCCCGATGTGGCAGAAAAAGACAGATTTACAATTTATCAAATTATATTTATAACCCCCACTACCTCTCTATATATAAGGGGAGAATCATATGATAAAAGTGGGGGGAGATACGCAGAAACTCTGCAAAAATATAGAGAAAAAAATGCATGCAGAAATTTTGCCAAAATAGTGAAAGAATACTTGTATAGCAACTCTGTTAAATATTACAAAAAAGATCCATACAATAATAAATACAATCACCGTGGACGTAGGAGTCACATTGACTTTAGTCAAAGCACGTTAAAAAGCCTCTGATGTCATTTGTTCTTCTTCCCCTTTGATCTCTTTCTTACATACTAACAATTTGTAGTTTGGGGTTTTCTGAACTTCTTTTTGGGTTGATCGAATTTTGTCGTTAACATTTATGAATAAATTTTAATGTCTGAAAATAATATAGAATAATATAAAAAAAATAAAACTATATAAAAATAGTAATTTTAACTAATTTATAATTTTTTTTTACTTGGAACATATAAAAAATACACGAATTCAATTGAGAGCTAGACCTTAATGTTATCATGGTCAGTAAAATGATAATATAAGAGTAAAATTTACACAAAATGTATTTTATGCTAATGAAATGAATTCTACAAAAATTCATAATAAATATATATATGATTTTATAATAGTATAAATATAATCAAAATATAAATTAAAAATAAAATAAATCGAAATGAAATCTTATTAATTTAAATTCAAACATTATATAGAAAATAATTGATTTTAAAATGAAATAATTTTTTTTGTTTTTTATGGGATCTCAAACAAAGGGTCATACTTCTCTTATTTTAATTAAAGCATATTATAAAATTCGAAGTTGAAATATTTTAGGGGATTATATTGTAGATTACTTGCGTATGGGTTTTGTTGGTAGGGAGAAAAAGAAATTCAACAGGGAACAATGGATTTTTATTTATTATAAAGAGTAGAAATGTTTGGTAAAATTCATAACTGAAATAAAAGTAAATGTATATTTATTAGATAATTTAGTTCTAACAAATTTAGCAAATCTTAAGGTAATTTGGTAGTATCAAAGAAACATAATAGTATAAGTGGATACTATCATATTTTAATAAATGTTTGCACCTATTCATTTTATATGATTAATATAAGATAAATTAATTCTCTATTTAAACATATTATAGCAATATATAATTAGAGTAAAATTTATAATTCTCACTTTACAGTTAAGATATATTTATATTACTTAACCTTCAAAATGAGCTTTGTCAATGGAGTATCCCTCTGTCATAATTGATCGAAATAAAATTTATTATCCTCACATTTTCTTTAATCTATATTTATCATTTTATTTATTTATTATTATTATTTTTTACAAGTGATCATCATGATCCCTTCTTTGGACATGTTATAACAGTGACTATTGTGTTTTTGAGTCTTGAGACCGCACGGGTCAGCAGAGAAAATGACATTGATGGATTCCAATAATCTCTTCATTATTGATTGGAGCTCTGACTTGTGACTCCTTGGAAAGAAGACAACCACCAGTATTGAAGTAAAGGGAGGAAGTGAGAAAAAAAAAAATTCAACAAACATGTGTAGCAATGGAGGGTTGAGATTTGTTAAAAAAAATGAACGGCACGGATGGTTTTGATGGCAGCTCCCCTTCCGTATCATTTTCCAAGATGGTAATTAGCTTCTCTTATTACATTGTTGTAAAAAAACCTTATTAAGTTGATTTCTATTTAAATGACATAGACACATTTTTTTTTTGTTTATATGTTCATAATGTGAATGGGAACAGTTCAAAATTATTCTTAATTAAGATTTATAATAGTCACTCAAGCATATTTAACATGATATAATTAAGGATATTTTATAACTCTTTTCATTTATATTATGTTGACATGAATAAAGTATGTGTCATATAAAACACACATCAATTAAATAGACATTCATTTAATAAATTTTATCTTTTTTTAATAAAAATTGAAAATGAAAAACTAATTATAACTAGAAAAGATAATAGATAATATTATTTAAAATAATAATAAGATGATAAAATTATTATTTCCAATAAAATTGAAGGATTGAGAATGCATTTAAGTTTTTTTATTTTTATCTTGAGATCCAATTGACACAAATCAAGCCAAACTTCTAGATCCTGTTGATAACAACTCTGCAAACCAACAAAGAGGTACATAATTTAGAGGTAGAAACAAAATCCATTGCATACATTGAAACTAATAATTTCATATTATTGATAATTTAAGACCATAACATTATTCTAACACATGAAGGAAGGACAAAGGAAGCAACAAGTTGGCATCAAACCCCAAAAGAAAAGATTTCTCAAGGCTTCATTGGGGTCCCTCCTCCTATTCTTCACGGTTTTCCAAAAAATGATGGTCTCTGTAATCGTGGAAGTGACCACATATGGTTCCATATTAAAAG
>JANHAO010023299.1:0-11935 GCA_026873985.1 Saraca asoca
TTCCATTCATGAACTCCATGACCATCATAAGAGTTTTCCCAAAATTGATTCCTTTCTTCATATTGAATATCTGGAGGTGTAGGTCCTGAATAATAATTTCTTGTCTAATAATCTTGATTTAAAATTCTTCCTTGTCTTGAGGGTTGTCCTACATAACTTCCTTCCATTTTATTAATTTGCTGATCTCCTATAAATTGATTTTCTAATTGTTCTATTTTTGTAAGAGTATTTATATTTTTTGTAGATCCCTCATTGATTATTAATTTTTGGAGTTTTATATTGATTTCCTTTAATATTTCTTCATTATCATTTGATTTACTTAATTTTATATTTTTTAAATCTTCTTGAGTCATTGAAAAGGGTTTAAATAAAGGTTGTTCTAACTTTGTTGTCTTTTGAATTTTTAGGATTTTGAAGGGATATTTGATTCATAATATTATTTATAGATTCTTCTATACTATCTAACTGTGTGGATGTCGTATGCAGAATTATATTTGAATAATTATTTTGATGTTATACATTTTTTATTTGTTTGAGACCTAAATTTTCTTGACAATCTTTTTTTGATATTCTTATTTTGAAAGGAGAGGCAATTATAGAGGATTCAACATGAGTGAGTTTTATTTCTTTTAAAGGAGGATGATTTCCCATTATTATTTTATTTGAAAAAGTTTGCCATTGTTGTTTTGATTTTTGAAGCATATTGATGATAAAGTTTGGCTGGTATGGAACAATAATTCTACATGGATTTGAAACTTGATTTATATCTTGAATTATTAAAGAGTTATTTTCATCCTTTTGTTATTTGATCTCTTTAGTTGCCTTATCTTTAGGTGTAGGGAGACAACTAGTTGGTTTTGAAATTACATTTTTTGTAGTGTTTTGAAGTGGTAAAGTTGCAGAATGTTTCTCTTTTTTATAATTTTTGACGTAGCTTGCTTCTTCTAGTTTTTCTCTTTTTACATCTTGTTTGTTTTTTATCACTGCACCTTCTTTGTCTTCTTGTTGAATGAACGATATTGCTAAATTATATTTGTTTTGGACTATTTTACAGTTGGCTTCTTCATTATTTGATGTTTTGGAACCTAAATTTGAGTAACAAGTGGCCATTTTTTGTTGAAAGTTATTTTGCATATTTTTATGATGACTTGTAGCATTGTTTATGTAAAGGTGATAGCCTTCATCTTTTTTATTTTGCTTTTCTATCTTATCTTTTATTTCTTTTATTTTTCTTGTATTTTCTTGAACAATTAATTTTTTCTTGAAGGGGTAATATATTTTTCTATTTTTGTAATATTTTTCAAGCTAATTAAAAAAGTATATATGGTGATGTTTTTCTTCCATATTTTTGACGTAAAGATCTTTTATTTGTTTTCTAGTTTCTAGAAGAAATTTTGAGATATACCATTCATGTTTTTCTTTATTTTTTGGAGCAAAATAATGTTCTTGAAGTTTTTTATGATTTATATCAAATTTCATTTTTATCATATTGAGTTGACTTCTCATTTTTGAATAGGTTGGAGATGTGGGTTCTTGAGTTGAAGCATAATCTACTTTGTATTGAGATTCTGGAATATTTTTATCATAATTTATTCCCTAAAGTTTTATTAGTCTTTCATTTATTTCTTCACTTAAACTTTTTTCTTGATCCTAAGTCTATTGAATCTATTGAGCTTCTGGGGGCATAACTAGAAGAGCTTGAACATCTTGAAGCCATACTAAATCAAGGATTTCTATTAAATTTTAAAGATACATCTCCTGAAAAATTTTCAACTATTTGACTTATTGTTGAACTCTCTTCAATTTTTTAAGGCATTATTTCTGGTAAATTCCATTCTTCTATGAATGAAATTTCATCATGTTTTAAAAGTTTTGGAGTTAACATTGAAGATTTTTGAGTCTTGGCTTCTATTAGGAGAGTTTCACTTTTTGGGGAAGTTCTTAAAGCTTTAATATTGACATTTGTTTTAAGGAATTTATATTGAACTCAGAAAATTACATCTACATGTCTTATTCCATCAACCCATAATCTTTCTTTTGTTTTGATAATCAAGCTTAAGAAATTATAAATTTTTGGATCATTAAGACTTATAGTATATTTTGGAAAACAATTAAAACAAACTAGACCATTACAAAGATTTGATTGAAGACAAGCTAATATTAAATTTTTGAAAGTTATTACTCTGGTATTTCTCAAGATTATAAGGACAGGAGTATCTATTCCTAATATATGAAGAGGTTTTACAGCTACTTGTATTAATCCTATGTGAAGATAATTATAGTGTTTTTTTTTATATGATAATCTATCATAGATTTTGAGAAAATTGGTAAGGAATCATAGGTTTTACTGATACTAATATCATGTTCACATGTTGCCATCATAAAATCATGAAAGAAATCAAATATTTATTTTTGATAAATTTGATTACTAGGTACCTTAGGTATTTTCCAATTTTGAAGGTTTTGTTCTATGCTTGAGATTATTAATTCTTGACTATTAATTATGTCTTGATTTTGTTGTTCATAACTAGAGCTTTCTAAGCTAGATGCTTGACCTCTAGGTACTACTTCCTTGTTCTTGGAGGATAGTTTTCTAGTTAAGTGTGTCATTATTACCCTAGAATGATCTTCAATTACTCTTGAGTTGTCACTAATTACTATAGTTTCGGCTTACTTACTTTGGGTTTAGATATCTAAGGTACACGAGACCACCTATCACACGCCTTCTCGGCTTCACAAAACGGTTGACCCACGTGGCTTGACAAAGGGCTTATCAATGCGAGTTATAGAAAATAAAACCCTAGGCTTTGACCTCTACCATGGTAACTATTGACTCCCTTCGGGTAACTATTGACTTTTTTATAGTAACTCCGGTAGACACCTAATCAAGCACCTATCTCTCCCTTCACAAGGCTTTGATACCAATTGGGCTGAGCTATTCTAGGGAGCTCTGGATCATTCTCTCAAATGTTGAAAATAAAGCATCTATGTTGAAAGTAGTTGAAAATAATGCATTGATATTGAAAATAAACATGCATGGTGACAGCACAATAAAAGCCATGATGTAAATAGTAATTGAATAATAGAAGCAGATTGAGAAAACTTACAAGTTTTATTGATGCTTGAACAAGAAGTTTACAATTTTGAGAGAATTATTGAGGGAAGGGAAATGTTACAAAGAGCATATTGAATACAAAGTTTAGAGATTGAAATTGGGCTGTGCCCTACAATGTGATGTTACATCTATTTATAGTATTGAAAAGCTTCTGGACTTCTATATTTCTATAGATAATATATATCTATATAGATATTTTTTATATATAGATATATTGATATGTATCTATATATAGATATATAGTTATATATCTATATATCTTTAGATAAAAGATATATATATATATATATGGATATAGATATATATATTTATTGTCTTTTTGTTTTTTGATGGGCATCTTATCTGCTTTTTCTTTTTTGACTTGTTGCACCTTATTTGCCTTATTTGTTGTTTTAGGGAGACATGTAGCTAAACTTTGTATAAGGCTATGACATTTTGAGTTTACATAAAGTTTCTTAGGTTTATCTTTTTCTTTTGAAACTTCATTATTTTGTCTAGACTCATTATTGACACTTCTAGGTGCTAGTTGACAAGTGACATTATTTTGTTGAGAGCTTGGTTGCATTGTTTTTTGAATAGATAAGGTTTTCTTGAAAGGATAATTTATTTTTTTGACTTTTGCAATATTTTTCTAACTAATTAAAAAAGTATATATGTTTTTGTTTTTTCTCTATATCTTTGATGTAAAGATCTCTTAATTGTTTTCTATTTTCCAAAGGAAATTTTGAAATATACCATTCTCTTTTTTCTTTGTTCTTTTGAGCAAAATAACGAGTTTTAAGTTTTTCATGATCTGTTACAAATTTTTTCTTTAACATATTGAGATGGCTTTTCAATTCTGAATATGTTGGAGATGTGGGGTCTTTTGTTGAGACATTGTCTACTTTGTATTGAGATTCTGGAACATTTTTATTATAATTTATTCCTTGTAGTTTTATTAATTTTTTGTCTAGATCTAATGTAGAGGATGAATCTATTGAATTTTTAGAGGCAAAACTAGAAGATGTTGAACATTTTGAAAGTGTATCAAATCTTGGAATTCTTTTGAATATTAATGATACATCTTTCAAAAGGCTTTCTATTGTTTGATTAATTGTTAAACTTTCTTCAATTTTTTGAGGCATAATTTCTAGTAAATTTCATTCTTCTATAAATGAAATTTGATCATATTTTAGGAGTTTTGGAGTCAATATTGAAGATTTTTGAGTGTTGGCCAAAATAATTGTCAATATTAAAGCTTTATTATCTTCCCCCGAGGTGGTACTCTTCTTATAGAAGCTAGCACTTAAAAGTCTCCAATATTAACCCCAAAACTCTTAAAACATGATCAAATTTCATTTATAAAAGAATGAAATTTACTAGAAATTATGCCTTACAATTTTGTAAACAATTATTTTTCAAAATGTCATTTTCTTCCATATCAAAATCTTTTTGATTTTGATAAATGTGTTCTTCGTCTTCTTGAGATTCCTCTGACTCAAATGAAGGATTAAGTAAAAGTTCTTGTAATTGTTATTTTAATTTATCACTAACTTCTAAATTATTTATTTATTTTTGTTTCATTTTACAATTGCTACTATAATGATCAAATTGACCACATTTAAAACATACTATTGAGTCTTTATTTTGAAAATTTTTTGTAGGTGTCTTAGTTTCTTTTGAGTTTTTGAGTTCTCTTATAGGTCTAGAATATATTCTACTTGCCTTAAGTTTTTCCTTTCTTTTTATTGAAGGTGCTTCTTGCATGGTTTCATAGCCATATTGTTCACAAAAGGTTCTTAATTCTTTTTTATTGATTCTATTACTATTACTGAAAGTTCTTCAAAAAATGTAAACACTTTTTCAAAAATAGAGCAATTAGAAAATCAATTTATGGAAGAACAATAAATTAATAAAATGCATTGAAATTATGTAGGATACCCTTCAAAACAAGGACAAAATGTACATCAAAATTATTATACTAGAAATTATTATTCAAGACCTATACTCCTAGATATTCAATATGAAGAAATAAATCAATTTTGGGAAAATTCGTAAGTTTTAAGACAAAAAGATGAACCTACAAAACTTTATGTAAACTCAAAATGTCATTGCATTCTACAAAGTTTAGCTACATGTCTCCTTAAGCTAACAAATAAGGCAAATAAGGTGTAACAAGTCAAAAAGAAAAAGTAGATAGGATGCCCATAAAAAAAACAAAAAGACAATAAAAGATTAGACAAAACACTAAAAGAAAAGGACTACAAAAATGATGATTAGAAATCAAAAACGAAAAAGAATCCTTCTACAAAAGATATAAATTCCCTACCTAATATTAATATTCTTTCAAAAGATTTAAGAAGGCCTTTAATAGATACAATAGATATATCTATAGATATCTATTATCTATATGTAGATATGTATAGAATAAATCAAGAAGAATTAGCTTTATGTATCGATATAAAACTAAAAACTAGAATTAAAAATGAAAATAGGATCAACAAAAATGAACTAGGAACTTTTTGCCAATAATATGATTATGAAACTATATAAGGAGCTCCTTTAATAAAAAGAAAGAAAAAGCTTAAAACTAGTGTAGTATATTCTAGACCCTTAAAAAGATTTAGTTATAGAAATCCAGATAATCCTAAGGAAACTAAGAAATCTATTAAAAATCTCAAAAGTAAAGAAATAGTAGTATGCTATAAATGCGGTCACTTTGGTCATTATAATAGAAATTGTAAAATGAAATAAGAAATAAATAATTTAGAAGTTAGTGATAAATTAAAACTATAATTACAAGAACTTTTACTTAATCCGTCATTTGAGTCAAAAGAATCTCAAGAAGAGGAAGTACAAATCTATCAAAATCAAAAGGATTCTAATATTGAAGAAAATGACATATCAAAAAATAATTGTTTACAAAATTGCGGAAAAATATGCCCATGTTCTCCAGCATTCTTCTCCTACTATCAATATCCTTCCAAAAAATTTTATCTAACATTATTATGTCTTTTCAAACTTTTTCTATATATATATGCCCATGTCTTGCATAAGTTTTCAAAACAATATTTTGCATTTTGCATCCTCAGAAAAGAAGATGAAGAAATCATCTGTTTCCCTTCCTTCTCTTAAGAAAACCATAGCAGACTACGTTATGAAACCACCTATTTCAATAACTTCTTCCAATACTTCAATAATTAGATCTTCAATAGGATCCACTATTTTACCTACTCAAAATAGATTTGTCATCCTTGGATCAATACCAATACCTATTAGAAACTATCTTGAGGTAGCCACCTCTATAGTCAATTCTTCTACTCCTTCTCCTTCCTCAAGAGTATAATATGTTCAAAATCAAGGATATGCTATCAAAGAAATCATTTCCTTGAATTTTGTAAGCTATTGCTGCCATAGTAATATTTTTTAGAGTATTGATAATTTTGTATTTGCTTTTCCTGTCTATATTCCATTCATGAACCCCATGGCCATCATAAGAATTTTCCCTAAAATTGATTCCTTTTTTCATATTGAATATCTGGAGATGTAGATCTTGAAAAATAATTTCTAGTATAATAATTTTGAAAATGATAATGAAGAAATAATAATTTCTAGTATCATTATTCAGGATGTTGAATTGAATCTCAACAAAAGTATTCTACTATCAAAAAAGAAATTTTATCTATAGTATTATGCATTGCAAAATTTTGAGATGATTTGATTAACAAATTTTTTTTTATTAAGAATAGATTGCAAAGCTACAAAAGATGTTTTACAAATGGATGTCAAAAATCTGATTTCAAAACAAATATTTGTTAGATGGCAAGCAATACTTTCTTGCTTTGATTTTGATATTAAATTTATTAAAGGTGATCAAAATTCTCTTCCAAATTTCCTTACTGGAGAATTTTTGCAAGGATCTTAATGAATTAAGAAGGATCCTCATCAGGTCAATATTTCTTTAAAAATTCATTAAGAATCATGTCTTTAGTAACTTATTCTTTTTTACCAAAAGCTTTTCCTCAAGATTTAAGAGAAAATATTTATTCAAAAGCTAAAGATTTAGCCTAAGAATTTCAAGAATTAATATTCAATTTCTTATCCTCAATAGCTAATAATTCTATACCAGGAATGACAATACTATTGGATGATGAATATCTCTTTGAAAAAGAAATAGTACCTTGTCCAAGAACTAATCCAAATTACCAATCAATCCCTTTTGAACAGCCTTTATTTCCTTGTCAATTAGTTTATAGTCTTCCTTTTGTCAATATAGATTTAGACCTTTTAAAAAATATTCGTCTTACTCGTCAGAACAAAACTATAACCATTACCCTAAGAATCTTTTATGATTATGGTCATCTTCATTAAGTCATTATATCAAAACCTTAACAAATTCTCAATGATGGAAGAAAAATAGAATATATTGTATCCCATATTTTTTCAAACAAGTTTGCTGGCTCCAAATATGTTCAATTATACATTACCAGTATGCCACCGGAATGGACTCCTTTAGGAAAACTTATTCTTGCTCAACATATCACTTGAATATCCTCTTTTCCTAATCATAAACCCACTTTAATGGATATAAATGAAATTCCGTGGCAATGTTCAAGACTTGTAAAAGAACAAATTCAAGTAGCCCAAGCTTAGAAAATAGCTTGGAATTAATATAAAAAATCAGATCAATTAGGTGCAAGAATATTAGGAGTAGACAATTATCAAAAAATTGTAACTTAGGAACTGTATCTTCCAGAAATACCTTTTCATTATGAGTTAACAAAAAGCACAAATGAATTACTTCAAAAGGACTATGAAGAATATCAAAAAATTGAAAGACAATATTAGTATTATGAAGGATTTCAAAACTCTTCAAGAGACAACAGTGATGAAGAAGAAGATATTTATCTCAAGTCCTCTGCTTAAAATTCTTTAAGTTCAATTCAATATTTGTTTCAAGTCTAAAGATAGAGTGTATTATTAAAGCAGCTATCAACTTTTTTGACAACTTTTCAAGATTTTCAAGATTATCTGAATTCAGCCTTATCTATAATTGTATTCAAGACTATGGACAAATGGGGTGGAGCTGCTTAGGGAGCTCTGGATTGATCTCTTGATTATGGAAAATAAAGCATATATGTTGAAAGCAGTTGAAAATAATACATATATATTGAAAATGGTAATGACACAATAATGAAAATCATGATATATATTTAAAGCAGTAATAGCATAACAGGTTGAAAAACTTACAAAATATTATTGATGCTTGAGCTTTTATACAAGATTTTTAAAATTATAAATTTTAAGAGAGAGAAAGAGATAGAGAGAGAGGTATGGTTATATAGAGCATGGCTATTACAAGGCTTTTGGATATTACAAAGTTTTGGAGGTAAGAGTTGGCCGTGCCTTCCATCTTGAAGTAGGCTTTCCTTTATAGACTTCAGATTTCAAAATTCTATTGAATATAGTTGAAGAATCATTGGACTTCAAAGGCTCTTTCATTTTGATTTTGGACTTGAATATCTTATTAAATCTGCTTGAAATTTGGACTTGTCCACAGTTTTTTATTTTTGATAAGGTTAGTCCTACTTTTGTTTGGAATCTTGAAAATCTTGAAAAGTTGTCAGAAATATTGACATATGCTTTTGGACTTGAAATAAATGTTGAATTGGACTTCAGATAAGCTATAGTGATTTTGATCATGAGATATCTTGAGTAGCAATTTAATCAAATTAGTTTAGATTTATCTCATAACAATCATCTTCATTTTGCTGAGTCTAGAATGTTGATTAAGCTTCATTGAGAGAGATTCCTTCCTCTTCATCACTATATATTTGAGATAGTGTTTTTAAAAGCTTCCCTTTGAATTCTTGTTTTGAAGAGGTTCCTACTATTTGAGTTGAGAATTTGCTTTTTGAAGTTGAAAAATTATTGAAATGGGGTTATACAGCCCCCATATGAGGATTAATGTTGAAGTATTGCAAAACTATTGAGGAATTAGCAAATTCAATTTTGAACTTAAGGAATCAGCAAATTCAATTTTGAACTTATTCCACCATTTGATTTTGAATTCTCTGGCTAAACTTAATGGACATAGATCAGGATGCTCTTTGATATAAGTATAATCCTACTAAAGGATCCATGCAATTTTGAAATTCACACAAAAGAGTAATAATTTATTAATATTTTGATTAATTTTTAAGGAAAATAAATTGAAACTTTCTTAAATTTTTACATAAAAAAGTTTTTGAACAAGTTAAAGAAAATTGGATAAACCAAGAATGACTATAATATATTGAACCAAGCCTATTTATAATCTTCATAATTAAAAGTTTCTGGTTGAAAGTAAAATTGAAATCTTTTGCAAGTGAAAGGAGATGATAGTTTCCAATCATGATGAGAAAGTACTTGAATAATTCTAATTTTTGAAATGCTATTTTATTGGGATTTGTTAGGTCAGTTTTATATTCTAATTCTATTAATCAAGGTCGCAATAGAACTAGCTCATAAAATTCTTTTGGTTTTTTGAAATCATCTAGAATGTAATTCTAGTTTTTTGGTAATATTTTTTCTGAGAAGTCTCTCTAGGTGATGAAGCCTTTTGAAAATCTTCTACAACATATATTGGTATTTTGATTTCTTTGATAGCATATCCTTGATTTTGAATGTATTCTATTCTTTAGGAAGGAGAAGGAGTAGAAGGACTGGCTAAAGAGGTGGTTGCCTTAAGATAGTTTCTAGGAAGCGTTGGTATTGATCCAAGGGTGACAAGTCTATTTTAAATAGGTAAAATAGTGGATCCTATTGAAGGTCTAATTATTGAAGTATTGGAAGCAGTTATTGAAGTATGTGGTTTGATAGTGTAGTCTGCTATGGTTTTCTCAGGAGAAGGAGAGGGAGGAGATGATTTCTTCATCTTCTTTTCTAAGGATGCAAAATGTAAAATGTTATTTTGAAAACTTATGTAAGACATGTACATATATATATATATATATATATAGAAAAAGTTCGAAAAGACATAATAATGTTAGATAAAAGTTTTTGAAAGGATGTTGATTGTACGAGAAGATGCTGAAGAACATAGGCATATTTCTCCATAATTTTGTTAACAATTAGTTTTTGAAATGTCATTTTCTTTTATATCAAAATCCTCTTGATTTTGATAGATTTGTTCTTCCTTTTCTTGAGATTCTTCTGATTCAGATGATAGATTAAGTAAAAGTTCTTATAATTGTAGTTTTAATTTATCACTAACTTTTAAATTATTTATTTTTTGTTTTATTTTACAATTTCTATTATAATGACCAGATTGACCACATTTATAGCATATTACTATTTCTTTACTTTTGAGATTTTTAATAGGTTTCCTAATTTCTTTAGGATTATCTAGATTAATATAACTAAATCTTTTTGAGGGTTTAGAATAAATTCTATTGGTTTTAAGTTTTTTTCTTTCTTTTTATTGAATGAGCTTCTTGTATAGCTTCATAACCATATTGTTGGCAAAAAGTTCCTATTTCCTTTTTATTGATCCTATTCTCATTTTTAATTCTGACTTTTAATTTTAGATCGGTACATAAAGCTAATCCTTCTTGATTTATTATATTGATTAATTATCCATAAGTTAATTCCATCCAAGGAATATTTCCATTAAATTCTTATCTCAAATTATTTCTTACTTTTTCAACAAATTGGTTTGGAAGTCCTGCTATGAACTTTTCTTTCCAATAAGCCATATTACAATATGGTCTTGTAAAAATTCTTAATAAAAATACATCTTTATACCATTTAAAGTCTATTAAAATTAGGTATTTAAGGTTTAATAAAGCTTCAGAGGCACTTTCTTAAATTTGAGATGGGTTTCTTATAAATTGTTTGGTTATTGCCTCTATTAATGTATTAACTATGTCAATTGTATTGACTACTTGACCATTTACAATTTTTGGTTTACCCTTTTGATAAAGTTGGGTTTTTTTATAATATGTTACATAATAATCCTACCATCCTTTTAATTGACTAGAGAAACCTACTATAATTAGATAAGCAGTTTGAGTTTCATCATTTCCTTGAATTTTGTAAGCTGTTGTTGTCATAATGTTGATGGTGGATTTCGGTTGAACCAAAATCTGGCTAAAAGAGGGGTTTTTTTCAAGACCCAAGCTATTTCCCGATTATTGAAGTAGTAGAAAGGTGCTAGATGGCTAGAGGAAGGATGAGAAGAAGGAAACACACAAAGGTTTAATGTGGTTCAGCCAAATTCGGATAGCATTGGACCTTATGTCCATGGAGTTGTTTTATTTATCCGAAATAGTGTTTATAGGGTTTTGGCTATGGATTCTGGTAGAGTTTCTGCTAGTGTCCTCTCTTTTTCTCCTCCTTTTTTTATAATGGCTCTAACCCCTATTTATAGAAGCATGGAGGGGTACAAATGGAGCTAAGTAAACTATACATCTGTTACATCAAACATTAGATGAACAAGACTGCCTAAAGTTCTATAGACTGGCTTCGGTAGGTTACTCCCTACATGTGGGGCGTGATGGCCATATTTTGCAAAATGACAGTGCAAGTTGTCTATTGGGTATTTGCTCAACCTTAGTAGGCTTCTATCTGGGTAATACTTTGTCCTAGTGAGCTTAAGCTAGTGCATAGAGACTGTTGTTGGATCACAACTGTTAGCCTTAGAGTTTGTTAGATCAGTAATACTCTAAGCTACTAGTTTTGAATGTTTGAAAAAGCAATTTTGAACTAACAATATATTTGAGTGTGTTGAATTTATTTTTCAAGAATTTTGATTCAAGAACTGTGAAGAAGTTCAAGATTAAGTATTGTAATATTTCATAT